>CM028344.1:69862197-70015589 GCA_016618105.1 Dendrobium huoshanense | reverse complement strand
TTGATTGCCAAAAAACAATTTTTGGTCACAAAAATAAAAAAAAAAACATTAAGAAATCAGTAACTAAAAGAAAT
This sequence comes from Dendrobium huoshanense, assembly GCA_016618105.1. Lineage (NCBI taxonomy): Eukaryota > Viridiplantae > Streptophyta > Magnoliopsida > Asparagales > Orchidaceae > Dendrobium > Dendrobium huoshanense. The sequence goes on along the minus strand of CM028344.1, from coordinate 70,015,515 downwards.
TATAGTTTCTATTTGAACTATAAAGCTATGAGAAAGTTGTCCCAAATCGGCTTAAGACACATTTCCTTCAATTGTATCTCATGTGAGGTTAACATTTTGATTTTATGTGTCGTCCACCCTTTTTAAAAGCGTTTTTATAGTAATTTCAAAGTCGCTGAAAAAAGTAAATTTTTGTCATAAAATTGAGTTAGCAATTTCTCATATAGAGTGATAAAAAATCATTTAAATGTATACATGCTAAAGGTGGACGGAATCGTGTGGCAGGCTCGGACTTGGGTGCAGAGCAGAATCATGGGGAGGGCTTAGACGGGGTAGGTGTGTAAGAACTCAAATATGTAAAATAAATTTATTTAAAAAATATAAAAATTCTGAAGTAGAGCACATTGGCGTTGATTTAGCGAGTGCTATGGCGTTAGGCCATGAACATTATATATATAGTAACTACCATTAGTATTATTGATTGTTACTCATACTATGACTGATAATGTAATGGATTGAGATGTGATGAACTATAGATGGATAAATTGATATAGATAATAAATATAGACATTAATGCATGTATTTCCTTGTATGATTTATGGCATATTGTTCTATTTTATATTGTATTTATTTCAGTTGTAATATTTTAGTTGTTTGTTGAGCTATGTAATCATTACTTGATTTACATATTTTTCAGGAAAATGGTAAGGATCATGTGATATGAGGCTTTGATCAACATGTATAATTTTTCAACATGCAATTCTAGAAAAAATACAATCATATTTCTTTCTGATATTCATTGGTGATTTTTTCAACATTGCATATGTTTCTTTGGTTAAAATGAAAGACAGATGTAATTCTTCCAACATAGATCATGGAGTGTGGCAAGGTGGAGTGTGACAAGGAGGGCTCGGAAGCGAAGGCGGAATCACAAAAGGTGAGGGTTGGATGTGGACGCAAAATCAAAGCTCGAACCGTAGGTCGAGCCCGCTCAATGAGCTCATTTTCAATGCACGAGCTGAGCTCGAGCTTGTAACAGCAAGCAAATAAAGAAGCACATGGGCCTCGAACAATCCACATACACCATGCATATGTGCAGTTGCTCAGCATATGATAGACAATTTCATAGTACAAGTTTGTTATAAATAAGTAGTATAAATATATCTCTCATTGTAGCTTACAGGTATACAAAATATACTACTAGATGCTATAACAACTTATTATTCTTTGTTATCTTCTCCTGTTTCTTTACTTGCATAGTGTTGTGTAATTACCTTCTTTATGGTATCAGGGCATGATTATTTCTTATAAGAATCTCTCTGCAAAATGGCTAATATGCATCCGTCAAAATGACTCCCCACTATACAGTCAGCAACAATAACCGACGCAGGTCTCCGGCTTGACAACACAACCATTCTTGCTTGTTGACCTCATTTTTGTATGAGGTCACTTAGACTACTTTTGATCCTTAATTTAATTTCCAAATCAATTCAAAATTCTAGGATCTTTCTAGACTTCAGACCTTAGGATCTATTCTAGGTCCTAGGATCTTTCTAGACTTCAGACCTTAGGATCTATTCTAGGTCCTAGGATCCTTCTAGACTTCAGACCTTAGGATCTATTCTAGATCCCAGGACCCTTCTAGAAGTTAGACCTTGGGATCTATTTAGATCACAAGTCAATCCAGACTTTTACTTGATCAAATCTAAAACCCAATTTAAAATCCAGAATTTAAGATCAAAATTCAAGGTCCAAAGGTTTTGTCCTAAAGGCCTTTTCTGTTGAATTTTCAAACACTTTGAAACTTACTCAAATGACCTCCGATTCAGAGTCTGTCAGTTGCATACTGATGGGACATGTCTCTGGAGGAAACCCTCCAAATTTGAGCCCATTCCGAGGTCTCTAACCTCAAAAACTTAATCAAAACCCAAATGCTGTAAAACCTTCAAATATTTACAGCCTATGCCACTGGACCTGTCACTTTGAAGATTCTGACCTTAGAGCCTTCACCAAAGCCTCTAGTCACTTCCAGACCTTTAATCTTAATATGTTGAATATTAAACTGCATTTTGGTTGATCCATTTTGACCCCCAGTTCACCAGGGGTCAAAATGACCAAAATACCCCTATAGGGCTCAAATGGTGATTTCAAACCAAATGAACTCCAAATTGAATGCAACCACCTCCAACAAGTTTCAAATGTCATTTCAAATCTTTTGAACCTGTTCCCAACCCTTGGGTCAACCTGGTTGACCAAGTCAACATGTTTGACCTAAGAGGCCCTTTAAGGGTCCAAACATGTGTTTTGATCCAAATGACCTCTCTAGGCCATCCAACCACTTCCATTGGTCTTAAAATATCATTTCAAACTTGTTGAGCCCAAACCCAGACCCTGAGTCAACCTGGTTGACTAAGTCAACCTAGGTTGACCAAATAGGCCCTTAAGGGCTCAAATAGGGATTTTGACCAAATTGACTTCCCTAGACCTTGAGACCATATCCAATAAGCTTTAAATATCAAACCAAATCCGTTGAACCCATTTCCAAACTTTGGGTCAACCTGGTTGACCAAGTCAACCTAGTTAACCTAAGAGGCCCATTAAGGGCCCAAATGTGTGTTTTGGCCTAATTAATTTTCTTAAACCTTCAAAAACACATTCAACAAACCCAAAACCATATTTAAAACTTGTTGAGCCAAAATTGGACCCTTGACCTAACCAATAGTTGACCAAGTCAACTAAGCCATGGTTGGTCAAATTTGACCCATATGACCCAATCCATTTCATTCAATCGAATCAACACATTCAAATCATATCAAATCAATCAAACTCTCAAACATATCTTCAAATATATTTCAAATCCATTCAAACTCAGTTGGAATCAAATCAATTGGAGTTTTGATTTAATTAAACCCAAAATCATAGTCAAATCTCATTCAAATGCTCCTATACATTCAAACTTTAATTTACAAGCCTTAAGTCCATCACACCAGCATTCAAGACTCTCCCATGTGCCACCTCAGCAGTCAACATGGCCAGTTGACCAGTCAACACTTGGTCAACATATCTCTAAATGCCCAAATGGCTTGACTTAAGCTAGCCCAATCTCTTCCAAACCTTTCAAATAGTTTTCTAAGGCCTCTTCATTGCCACATCAGCAGTCCAAGTGGCTTTGGACTGGTCAAAGTGTCAAACCAAGCAAATTGAGTGGTCAAACTTGATTAAATTAATCTTTGAGCTTAATCCATTCCACCTCTAACCCATCTAGCTGTTTAATCAGGCTCTAGAAGCTTCTGGGGTTTATTCCAGCCCTTTGATCTTGATCTAACAGCCCCATTAATCCATGTGTCCAAATAATGAGACAAAATGGGCTTTCCACCTAGGATGTTCTTCCCTTGTCCTTGGCTCCTGCTCCTAACCACTTTAGGGACACTTGGCATTAATCTGGAATTCATCCAGTCGATCCCAGCCATTGATTCAACCTGGGAACATTTGAATAGGGAAAACCCTAGGAAATGGCTATCATTCGAATCCCTACCTTCTCTCACCCATCCAGAGCTCTTCAAGCCAAACTCTCCATTTGTTTAGGCTCTACTAAAACTCCGCAGCATTTCCCCACCTAAATCCCGCCGGTCAAAGTCCTTCTCCGGCGAGTTCCCGGCGAACCTAGCCCAAATCAGTCCAAGGAGTTTTTCCGGTCGATCCAGGCGATTTCGGAGCTCGGAGTCAACTAGGGATCTACACTTGGACAATCTACAAGCTCAACCATCCTTTAAACGGTCCAAACCGTCCATTAAATCGAGGTGAAACTCTAAACCTAGCTTAAGACACTTAGGTTTAATTAGCGTTTTGTTAAGCTCGTGTTTAATATCAAGAATAGATCCCCAAGATTTCTTTTCAATATATTAATTTAGATCTAAAATTTCAAAACATTTCATCGTCTGGATCGCCTGAACGAGCCAAAAAATGCCTTCTAGGGTGTTCTCGCGGCTCAGTCCAGGTCCGCCATTTCTGGACCGTTGATCGAGCGATCAACGGTCCCGATCAAGCCATTCCGCTGTCCGTTCGACCGTGTATTCATGGCTTATCGGGCGATCGCCCGTTCGGCTGAATCACAGCCGCTGATTCATTACTGCGGGAGATCGGGCGGTGTGCGGCAGCGGCTGATGTGGTTAAGTAAGCCGCGTCCCGCCGCCGCCAATGATTGGCATTAAATGCCGTGCCGCGGTTTTGATCCAATGCTCCTGAGAGCGCCACGTCGCCTCGCCGTCACAGCGCCATGATCCGACGAACCCGAGCGTGCCATCTGTCCCGCCGGCGCCGCTTTTTGTTATAAAAAAATAAGTTATTTTAATTACATTTTAATTAACAGAACTTCAAAAAAATCATAATAAATAAAATATAAAACCAAAAAATACGTATAATATATCAATCTGTTTGTATTTATATCTACTTTATTCTAAAAATAAAATAAAACTATATGTATTCTTATTTAATAAAATATTTCAAAAATACAGCAGAACATATTTTATTTTTAATTAAATGTACAAAAATTATTTTAAAACAAAATTTGGTGTGAATATTATTGAGCACATACCTGACCTCCAGTAATTTTTATATAGCTGTTGGAGTTATGTTTGAACATATTAATTATTTAACCTATATTAATTATAGTTTAAAAACTTCTTGATTATTATTAATAATTGGTAAATAATTATTAAATTAAATAAAATTATTTTCTTGATTATTGAAAATTTCAGAAATGATTAAGTCTAATTAGGGTTAATTAAATTTAAGAACTATTTTGAATTGTAATTAATTTGAAATTATATCAATTAACTTTAACATCAAAACTTCAAATTTAAAAAAAAACTTATAATATAAAATTAATTTAAATTAGAAAATATTAAATTAACATATAAAAGATTCCAAAATGAAGATTTTAATTCAAAATTGATTTTAAACTATTTAAATTTTCAATTTATTTTGAATTAATTTTAATTATTTGAATATATCCTTAATATTTAATTAATATTTAATTAAATATATTATTAAATATTTTCAAAATTAAAAATTTATTTTCAAATGACTTGAAATGACCTCTTAAACCCTCAAATTGAGGATCTTAATGATATTTTCAATTACTTTATTTTAAATTTTTATTTGGATTTATATATATTTAATAACGATATTTTATAATATATCTTATTTTAATAACTTATATATTATATATATAGCTCTTATATATATATATATATATATATATATATATATATATATATATATATATTATATGTTTTGAAATCTATTTTAAAATTATACATATGTTTTTTTTTAAACACTTAATCTTCGAGAGATCCTTTGAAATTTTAAATGTAGATTAAGCATGTTTGAATAGAAATTATGGGGATTAATCAGTGCATAGTTGTGTTTTAACTCTTCACTAATTAATTTAAGTTAAGTTAATTTTGTTAGTTTTGCATGTTTAAGGTTATACACACACCACTTAGCATAGGTTCTCCTAGATTTAAGGACTTGAGTGTGATGCTTATTGTGTTTAATTTATGCTTGTTCAAGGGTTAGAAACTTTGATTTGAACCTACATTAATTTAGTGACATCATTAAGGACAATAATTAAGGACCCTTGCTAGAAAACTTAGAATATTTCCAATAATTAGGATTCACCTCCTTGAGTTGACTTCAAAATTTAACAATTAAACTTAGTGACATGTATAACCACTAGGAGAATTTTTGCTGAATTTAGAATTCATTAAGATCCCTTAATAATTTTCTCTAAGTTTAAGCCTTAATTAAGCCTTTAAACCTTCCGGAAAATGTAATAAATCCATTTTAAATCCAAAAATTATGTTTAACCCCTCTAACTGACCGTAATCAAACCCTTAACCAATGAAAATTAAAATCCTTTTGAATTGACAGCAAATTAAACCTTAATCTAATTTTAAGTGAAAATCATATTTTAATTAATATAATTAATTAATAATTATTAAAAATTCCAAAAACTTCCCAAACACTTGGGAATCTCTCCTTAGGTCATTCCTGACCTTTGGAGCTGATTTCAAGGAGTTGGGACCTCATTTGGAGTAAAATCACAAAAAGGGGCCTTTAATTAAGCAATTTCAAAATTCAATAAATCACCTAAACTTCAAAACCTTCATAACTAATTCAAGAAAAATCCAAATCACCCAAACTCACTTGCATTCAACTCCTAATAAGGTCTAATATTTATTAAAAATATTAAATTCCAGAAATCTGTAATATTTCAAAAAGTCAACAAATCGGTCAACTCTAGTCAAAACTAGTTCAAAACTTCAAACCTTCGTAATAAAATATAGAAAAATCCGATTTTAACGTACTTACTGTCTAACTGATCGTAGTAAGGTCTAGTATTTTAATAAAATGTTACAAACTTTATTCCAGAAAAATTTGAGCTTAATCAAAAATTCAACTTTTGACCCTTTAATTAATGATTAAAATATTCAAAAATTCATAAAATTCAAAATTAATTTAAAACTCCAGAAAATGTTAACTTAATGTTTAAAACATTCAACAAACCTTTTAAAACACAACAACCATCCTAAAGATGAAGTTTATTGGCTGGACTACTCCGGGCTGCGGGGCTAAGTGTCCTAAGGAGGCTGGTTCCTCGAGCCTGGTGGCACAACGCCACGAATGGATTCCAAGGGGTGTTAAACCTTAAAAATAGATTAATTATTAATTATATAACCTTTTAAAACTTCTAATTTAATACATTAATTTGGTTTATCGGCTGGACTACTCCGGGCTGCGGGGCTAAGTGTCCTAAGGAGGCTGGTTCCTCGAGCCTGGTGGCACAACGCCACGAATCGATTAATGACAAACTTAAATTAATCAAATTTAAAAATCAGTAACCAAACATTTCTAATAAAAATTCATTAATTCTTAAGCCTTAATCAACCTAAAATACTTAATTATATCGGGTACCACTAGGTAACCCAGGCCTACGAGGCTATTAACTTAGCCCCAAGGAAGGTGAAATAAACTTCACGGCCTCGGTGTGAAACAAAGGTGATATCCAACAAATAACTAAATGAATCTTAAAATTAACCTCAAGCCATTAATATTTGAACTCAAACTTAAATCCCTTTAAAAACCTTAACTTTATCTAATAATCCCAATCGACACTAGATAACTCTTTAACAATCGATAACCTATTTACTTATTAGGACACTCGAATTATACTTGTGCAATCTTACTATCCTAATTAGGACTCTTTGCACATCAAAATCACACGATGGCTTTGCTAGGATCACCTTGCCATGCTTTAGATGGTTTGCTAGTAGTTTTAGGATATTTGCTCTTGTGTGCCTCTAGTACGAAAACTTCAAATTTTTACTTTCTGCCGGTGTGTGCACGGGACGTTGTTTTGATCTCCTTTTACTTGCTCATAAGCTTTTACTAAGCATGCTGTCACTGTAAAATTTTCGTGCTAGTTCTCTGATTTCGTGATTGTCCGGGACGATTATTTACTTATCGTCTGTGGCGATTGGTCCTCTGGAAAATTTTTTCAAGAATGCACTGTACTTGATTAACCGACTTGCATTCTGATGATTGACTGGACGAATCTAATTCGTACAGAACGATCAGCTGTAGGAGTTTCAGAATTCATCCACGACTTGTGGTTCTTATGCAGGTAGGTGCAATCTATACAAGGAGGTGGCCAGGGGCAATAAGAAGATATACTTATATACTTTTGCAAAATGTACACTATAGCCTCTTTGCACTTAAGGACCCCCTGCCGCGCTGTAAGATGGCCTTTGAATGCAAAAGGAGAGCATTGGTGCTCAGAATTTACTATAAAAACTGTTTTTTTTTATATTTTATTTTTCTGCTGTGCTTGGGATTGAAATACAACTGTTCACTTAGGCTTTATTAGGATAACCTTGCAGGATCGAGTCTAGATTTTTCTTATTTCTTTCAATGTAAATTTAATTCAGTTAAGGTTGTAATTCTTTAAAATGTTTTGAGATTGGGATATGAATATCCAATTTGAATTCCAAAGAGGTGAAGACATCCCTAAAGGGGAGAGTCTTCTTCCATTTGGAATTCAAATTAGGATACTTTGCAAATATCCAAAGAGGAAGATAACACCCCGATCAAGGGGGAGTTTCTTTCCATTTGGATATCCTGAACTGACGAATCGAGATGTTCGTGAGAAGATGAAGGATTGGACAACGAGAAGAATCCCAAGTCTCAAAATCATTTGATTTAGGATTAGAAATCCGGGTTGTAGTCAGTGGTGCCCGGCCACTTTAATTTCTTGTAATTTTTGAGATGTAATAATGAGTGGCACTTGCCATATGGACATTCAATTTGATATATTTAATTGATTTATTTAATTGATTTCGCATTAGAACTCCTGCTTTTCTAGTCTTTTTACTTTGCATGCCGTATTTGATTTGACCTGGAATTCGAATTTAGGCTCTTAGGGGTCTGTCAAAAATTCTTCTACTTTAATTAAATAAAATTTTTAAGATAAGATAGAAACTCTAAACGGTCCTAAGAAGTAAGCTCGGACTCGCCGAGGGTTTTTCATGCATTCATATTGTACTTTCTCAACCTTGTTAGGCATCTCCCCGCCTGCGGGTTCTGGCAGACCACCTGGCCTATGAGGGTGCCGATCTGTCAAGGGGATGTTATGCAATCTCTAGGGAAAAACCTATTTTCTAAGCCAAAATTTTTAAACTGCTACATACAAATTTTGCATTCAATCGAGTCAATTAGCATGCATCGCATTAGCAACAAATTTAAAAGAGTCTAATATTTAATTGCATTACTTAGACATCAAATACCCAACATAAGTCTAAGGGGTCAATTAAGGATCTGCTCTAGATGTCGACCCCGTTCCTTTATACTTTTCTAATTAACGTCCCTATCACTCTACAAAAAGACCGGACTCATATTTTAAAATCGTTTAGGTGGTTTAGCTGGCTCCCCAATCCAGGCCGGGGTAAGACCAGATTCGCATTGCACTAGCTAGGTTCGGGGCACTAACTTTAGTGCCCAATTTAGACTTAGGTTCTGAGGCTGGCTCGGGCCATAAGACCTCACCCTCTTCGGGAATTGAATCCCAAATTTCTAATAAAATGAACCATTAAACTTAAAATTCATCTTTCAATCAAATACAAGCCTAACACTTAGGACTAGTTGGAGTGTTTTCTGAAGTAATTCAGAATCTCAAAAACACTCCCTACTACCTCTTCCTTTGACTCCGAAAATAAGTGTTCAACTTGATCCAATCCCATTTGAAATTCCTACCCCTCATTTTCTTCCTTTGATATCAATCCTTTGAAAATCTTAAATAAAATTTACACCGCTATTTTAATCGAGAGTTTTCGTAGGAAATTCTGATTTTCTACGATGTAATTAACTACGAGGGCTTGCGCTCGTAGGAGATTTAGTAACCCAGATCTAATTTTCAAAATCAAAAATATTTCAAAATCTCTAATTAATTATTTTGGGAAAATCCAATAAACGATCATTATCGTCATTTTTAGACAAAGGTCGATAATAAATGATATTTTCTTTCTTCGGAGAGATATATCAGTTATTATTGTAATTCTAATTATGAAATTAATGATCTTCAATCCATATTAGCTTAGCCAAATACTATACTAAATCTTATTTTGATCTTTCGAGGTCAAATACGATTCCTTTTGGATTTGACTACGATAATAAGGACAACGTTAAAGTTTTGTAATATGAACCAATTAGTGAATGATATCTTCGCCTTTTTGAGATGATATATCATTCCTAATCCTGAGTTCTATTACAAAATTAGAATTTAAAATTTAATCTTCCCAAAGATAATTAAATATTTTTCAAAACTATATATACTTAAATTATAAATATTTTTTTAATCAAAACAAAAATGGCGACTCCGCTGGGGATTTATCTCTCTCTCCATCTTTAATAGCGGTTTGAATTTTATTGAATCGGTAGTCTTAACTACCTTTCTCTCCGTTGGTCCCTCTACCCATTTCTCCCTTGGGTGAGTGTGGTCAACTCAATTAAAACATGTGTAATGAGAGGTGAGTGTAGGAAAGCCTTCCTCTGGTTTAGGCTTGAACATTTTGCCTCCAACTTGGTTGGTAGAGCGAAAGAGTTAAGCCTATCCCTTCTAAACCTTTCTATAAATGTTAGAAACTAGCGTGCTCGGGTTACTAGTGGCATGCTAAGTTATATAACTTATAGAAAATTTCCTCAATTTTCAAAATCTAAATTCTAGTCTTTTAGTAGAGTTTTAATCCTTCCAACGTCTAGATAATCAATTATGATTGTATCGTTGTATATTGAATTGTAACAATCTCAATTCGATATATATACGATCAAGTGTAGCATTCACTTTTAAGATTCGTCTTAAAATTCAATTATTCCGGTAGAATTAAGCTATGACATTTCATTCTTAGTCCGCTGACTAGAATGAAAGAGTCAAGTAAATTCCAAATAAATTTCCCTAATTAATGTGGACCTTCGGTTGAATGAAAATTCAACACCTTGAGTCCCAAAAATAAGGGGAGATGCTGCCGGATTGTTGTTGATGTCTTTTCAATATCAACTCTCTCTCATATATTTCAAATCATTTCAAATCAATTATCATTGTTATATGTTCTTCTACGACGATCATCGTAGTTAACATATACAACAGACCTTTAAAACTCTATCCGGTACAAATTCGCCATTAACATTTCATCCTTTAAAGATTGAAAGAGTTAGGCCTTCTTAGTGTTTTTCCCGACGTTTATTTGTGAACCTTTTGTTGAATGAAAATTCAACACATTGAGTTCCAAAAATAAGGGGAAATGCTGCCGGATTTTTGATTTTTGAATTTCCAAAACTCAATTATTTCCAAATTCAAACATCTTATCCAAATTCATCCAAATCAAATTCAGATTATCGTTGTTATATATTTTCCTACAAAATCCTTTTTGTAGTTGAATATATACAACGACAATTCAAACTCTATTTCAATCAAAATCAAACGCTATATTCTATCGTTTCACACCGGGTTATAGCTCTTATAACCCGATATATACAATAAAATATAAATTTATTTTCAAAATTCAAATTCAGGTTTCTAATTCAAATCTTCTCCTTTCTAATTCTCAGATAATCAATTAACTGCAATGGCTGGCAAACTACTGTTTTCAATGGATCGTGATTTACTGATTGAAGAATTAGTCTATGAAAACTCGATTCAGTCCAATTGGGATAGGGTTTGAGTCCCTTAGACTGGTGATGAATGGAAATACCTTAGTGGACCTTGCTGTAAGGGTGAGAAAGATGCCCCTGTAGTTCAACTAGCCATAGGAGCCGGGAATGATGCCCCTCCTAGTCTGTGGTCAGCATTAGACATCGCTAATGTGGCTAACGCACCCAAAGAATTTCTCGAAGATGCAAAGAAACTGGAAGCCGCCGTTACGGCAAGACAGTGTTTGAGAAGGGATCTTCTAGTTCTGAAACTCTATATGGAAGTAAGAATTCCAAGAAGAACTATCTGAGAAGGTTAAGAAAGAAAATCACCAAGACCAAGAAAGTGGCCGAGCTGAAGGCCTTGGATAAAGTCGATCTTGAGGCTGTCGAGGAGCTGCCATCCCTGCCTCTTCTCCACTCCTTAAAGGGAGTCGTTTTCACCCCCTCGCAGCTGCTGCAGGGGAGGAGAGAGTTACTCGGATAGCTAGCACTCCGCCTAGCTGAGTAGATTATTCTGTTAAAAGAACCTTGAAGGAGAAGCAAGTTCTGAAAGCTAGAATGCTTAGAAATATTATCCATACTTGCGCTGCTCAAGTAGGGAAAACGAAGGAACAGTATGTGAAACACTTGAAGAGAGTGATTTCACACAAACATGAGAAAGAAGTTCTGAAGGAAGAAAAGTCTGAAGCCAAGAACTTGACTCTTCAACCAGTGAGGATGAACAAGAAATTTGTTAAACAACTTGTATCTTCAGTCTTGGTAGATGGATACCACTGGGTGCCTCGCCTCCCGTCTGCAAAGACGGAGGAGATAGTATTAACCGGGTCTGGACAGAGTCGCTCTTTTAGTGGTAGACCACCGACCCCACCTTCAAAACTGTCAAAGCTGGCCCCAGTGATAGTGAAATCTAAAGAAGTCTTTAAAGAGCTTAAACCAGTTGATGTTAAGGGCAAGAGGCCCATGTCGCCAGAAGAATCATGTGCAAGAAGGAAGTTCAGTAGATCCATTGGGATTCAATTCAGGGAACCTCAAATTCAGATACCAGTTAAACTCCCTAGACTCCCAGTTCAGGGAAGTGAGGACTCTATTCGTGTTGATGTTGGAGCCCCAGCTGTTCAAGCCCCTCCATCACCAATTAAGATAGACGTCCCTCACCCTACTGAGGATGTCACCCTTGCGACTACCGACCTCGGGACAGTCGGAGGGGAGGAGACGACCCAAGATCCTGATCAAGAGATGTTAGACCAGCTGGTTAGTGAAGAAATCACTGAAGAAGATGTCAAGATTAGCAACATTTTTGATAAGTTAGATGTTAAAAAATATGAGTTATGATGGATATTTACCCATTTATACTGAAGCAATAGATGGGAGGCCAGTTGAAGAAGTGGTACAAGAAATCAGAGATATTCTTAAGAAGAAGGCTATTGATGAATTCAATCCGGATGAAGATGACCTGTTAGTTGAGGAAGAGCCAATAGCGGACGTCCATATGGTTGAAACTCGCGCGTCAGCTAAAGATGCTGAGCCTTCTAAGCATCACTCCGGAAAGGAAGAAGAGTCAGCAGCAGTCGACTCAGATTCAGACAGTTCTGTCAGATTGAAAGAGAAGGATGAATATATTAAAAATCTTGAAAGAAAAGTGGAGGAGATGATGATTAGAGTTGAACAGATGCAGAGTCAGCTTTTGCAATCACAGGAATTCAAACCCGAGCAGTTGCAGCCCACAGTGCATACAATGGGCGAGCACAGCAGGAAAGCTGATTCAAATCCCAAACTCCCAGAAGTTACTTCTTCGGTGCCTCCACCAGAAAAAGATATCCCATCAGATGATTAAAACCCAGGTAAGGGAGGCCTTAGCCCATTCACAAGGAACTGTATCTATTCCAAAGGGTAGACCCTATCCCGAGGAATATGATTCTGGTTCCTTATCCTAAGGGTTTTGTGCCACTTCTTTCAAAATTTTTAGCGGCTTAGAAAACCCAAGACAACATCTGGCCCATTTCCGAGCAAGCTGTTGCAATGCAGGAGGGTCGGATGCTCTACTCTTTCGTCAGTTTGTGAGTAGTTTGTCCTGTATTGCTTTTGAGTGGTACGCAGATCTACCAAATGGTTATGTAAAAACTTTCACAGAGCTCGAGGGTCTCTTTTTAAAGAGATTTTCAGGAGCTCAACAACGTGTAACCGTTGGTGATCTCGTCATCGAAAAGCAAAAACCGGGCGAGTCTTTAGTCGACTACATCTTGAGGTGGCGAAACCTCTCGATGAAATGTGAACCCCAACTACAAGAGCAACATGCAGTGGAAATTCTTTTAAAGAATATCCACGGGCCTATTGCTTTTATGTTAAAGGGGTTTACAATTAAAACCTTCGAAAAGCTTCTTAACAAAGCTAGTAATCTACAAGAAGAGGCTCCCAAAATGTCATTCTTGAAGGATTCTACTGAAGATAAGAAGGTTAGTAAACCATTGAAGTCCTTTGAAAAGAGAACAGCAATGGTTTCAGCAGTCGACAAGGGGAAGAAACCGATTAACATTCAATCAAGTAATCCTACTGTTCAGCAGACTCAGAAACCTCAACCATTTCAGGTAACTTCTCAACCTACTAGAGCATATCACCGGCCCACTTTTGAAGAGAGATTGTCTCGTCCGTATCCATTCAAAAGGGAGTCGGTGAAGAAAATTTTCAAGAGCCTTTTAAAGAAGTCAGATTTTCGATTGCCGGAGGCCAAGAAGCTGAAAGAGGTAAATAAAAAGGATGATCCGACCTTTTGCCCCTACCATCGCATGTTGGGCCACACAATCGAAGACTGCATACCTTTTAAGGACTGGCTCGACTGGAATTTCCGTCAAGGTAATATTATAATTCCAAATGAGTACTTAGTCAATCCGGATCAAGGATCTGTCAAATTTATCTCAGGTATTAATTCTAATCTTTCTTCGTCCATTGAAGATGGCTGGGATATAGCACTATCCCGGGCATTTAAAAAGTCGATTAACCAATCTTTTCATCTTTCTCAACAGTTACCGACGAGAGCCCTATGGCCCGATCTGGGAGGTTGAGCTGGAGGCATCGCAGGAGGATGTTGGGACGATTTCCTCTCCAGTAGTTGTAGGAACTACTGTATCAAATAAAAATGAAAAGAGTGAACCTTTTGTAGAGAGGAAATTTGTTGATGAGAGATTTGTACAAGTGGTGGATGGTGGCTCAAAACCACTAGCCCCATTAAAGTTATCTGACTTTTACTTTGCCCCATCAAAGGCAAAGGGTCAAAAATTGAATAAAAAGAAATATCCTTCTACAAATATTTTGATGATTAGTGTTGAGAATGAAGTTTTAAATGACTCTTCCATTGAAAATAACCGGAGCTAGCTGAGGATAATCAAGAAGTTCAAAAACCCAGCTCTCCAGATTTGACCCTTCAAGGGGAAGATGAATTTGATGTCGTATCAGATGTTGATACCCCTGAAATTAATTTTCAAGGGAGTCCCGTCGTGATAGACTTTTCAGATTCAGATTCCCATTCAGAAAATGACAATCAACCGCCTAAGGAGAGCGTAGACCTCCCCGTAGACTGTCCTTCCGATGAAATCGTGCAAGTACAATTACGGGATGGCAAGGTTTTACCCCCTAGGCTTCCCCCATAAGAAAAGGGAAAACAAGTTGTTTCCACTGATCCAATTCAAGTCTCTACTCAACAATTAAACTCTCCTTCAAATCTACCGGGTCCTGATGTTAATGTTCCAAGTGTTGATTATAACGTCTTAGCTCACCTTAGAAAGTTGCCTGCTAAGTTGAGCATCTACGATGCCCTCATCCTTTCAAAAGAGATGAGGGAGACTTTAATTAAAGCACTTCTCGACCCCGAGATTTGCTTAGCTCAACTCGCTTCAACTTCTGAGGAGGAAGCTTTGTACTTCAAAGAAATCCCAGGAGTTACCTTCTCCGATGAAGATCTACTCCTTAGAACTGCCGATCATAATCGCCCACTTTACATCACTGTAAATGTGGACAAATTCAAATTATCAAGAGTTCTTGTTGATCCGGGTGCATCGGTCAACGTGATGAACATAAAGACTCTCGCATACCTTAGAATTGATACTAGCAAGCTCTCAACCGATAAGTTAGTGCTTCGCGGGTTCAACGAAAAAGGTGAGAAGGCTTTAGGTTCGATCACACTTCTTCTAGAAATAGGAGAGTTGAAAACTGAAGCGAAATTTCATATAATTGATTCGGCTACGTCCTTTAATGCGCTCCTGGGTAGGCCTTGGATCCATGAGTATAGGATGGTTCCTTCCACCCTACATCAATGCATCAAGTACCAACGAGATGGCATTGAGTTTGAAATCAAGGGTGATTTGCAACCATTCTCTATTCATGAGATCGGGATCTACGAGGATGCTGTATATTATGTTCCCAAAGGTTTTGCTACAAAATCTAAGGTAGAGATCAATGTTAAGGAAGAAAAGAAAGAAAATCATAGTTCAAAAGCAATTCAAGAGCTGAGAAAAGAAAAAATCAAGAGTACAAAAGAACAAAATTCAAGTAGTGAAGACGACGTCGAGCGCGTAGTCTTTAGGCCTCCAAACAATTTGCCTCAAAGAGGTGGGAGGATGGCCCAAAGAGCACCTGGTCGAAGCCGTGTTTCAATTGAAAGAAGGAATACCCCGATGTATATCGAACTTGAATCAAGTTCCGATGAAGAATCAAAAAAGAGGGGTGATAGAATTGCTTTTGACTATAAAAAATCTAATCTTCCTCCAAAGTTTGATCTCACTTTAGATTCAGATAGCGACCAAGAGGGTAACAAATCTAAACCTCAAAGTGATGAGCCTGAATTGAGTATGTATGAAAAGCTTAATAGGGTAGTTAAATCCTTAGCCTTAACCCCACTGTCTGTTGACAGAGTCTCAGGGTTAGTAACTAAGTATTCCCCTAACTTAGATGGAGAAGTAAGGAAAGTCCAGAGGTTCTTCCCTGGCACCTCCTCCTCAAGGAATGAAGGTGATGTAATCCTTGAAGATGCAGATTTCAACGAATTAATAGAATTACCTTTCGGCTACTTTCCTCTTGGTGTTAAAGCTCTTATCTCTAAAGGTTTTGCTCCAAGTCAATGGACTAAGGGTCAAGCTAGATACCACCAAAATATTTGGAACTCCAAATTCAATAAAAACTGGACGAGTGGTATCGGTTTTGGTTCCGTTAGTTCATTTGACGATGATGAATATTGCTTGATGATAACCATCCATCTCGAATCTAAAAGTGTCCCTACTGAAGTCGTCGATTCGCTCGACAGACTTTGTTTGGAGACCTTAGATGATTTAGATGAAGTTCAAATTCGGGATGCACCCCCTGAATTTGAAGAAGAAATTAAATCGATAATTGATGAACTTAAAGAAATTAACCTTGGAACAGAGGATGACCCTCGCCCCACATTCATAAGTTCTTTGTTGAGTGAGGACGAGTCTAAGGATCTAATTCAACTTCTATTCGAGTTTAAGGACTGTTTCGCTTGGACATACGACGAGATGCCGGGCTTGTCCGCCGATATAGCAGTTCATAAACTTGGAATCCGGTATGATGTCATTCCCGTCAAACAAGCTCCACGACGCATGCGTATGGAAATTGAACAACAAGTCATTTCTGAAGTTAAGAAATTGGCCGAAGCCGGATTTATCCGGGAGAAGCAATATCCTTCTTGGGTAGCCAGCGTTGTGCCCGTTCGAAAGAAAAATGGTCAAATTCGGGTCTGTGTTGACTATAGAGACCTGAATAAGGCATGTCCTAAGAATGAATTTCCTTTGCCAATTCCAGAACTAATGGTGGACATCGCCTCCTCGCATGTTGTTTTCTCCTTTAAGGATGGCTCGTCTGGTTATAATCAAATCAAGATGGCCCCAGAAGATGAGAGAAACACTGCATTCAGAAGTCCTATAGGGATCTTTTGTAATAAAGTGATGCCATTTGGCCTTAAAAATGCCGGTGCAATCTACCAGCGGGCTATGACTCGAATCTCTGACGACTTAATCCACAATCAAGTTGAATGTTACATCGACGATTTAGTTGTCAAGAGTAAAGTTAAAGAGGCTCATCTTTATGACTTAAGAATCGTCTTTGAGCGGTTGCGTCGCTACGATCTTAAGCTGAATCCTTTGAAGTGCGCATTTAGTGTCGCGTCAGGGAAATTTCTGGAATTCGTAGTAAGGCACCGTGGAATTGAAATTGATCCTGCTAAAATCGAAGCTATCTTAAATATGCCGCCTCCTAGGAGTCTTACTCAACTAAGATCTCTTCAAGGTAGACTGGCGTATATAAGAAGATTCATCTCTAATCTTTCCGGAAGATGTCAACCATTCTCGGTCCTCGCTAAAAAGGACGCCAAATTCATTTGGGACGAAAAATGTCAATCTGCTTTTGAAAATATCAAACAATACCTGACAAATCCTCCAGTCTTGGCAGCCCCTATTCCGGGGAGACCTTTAATACTCTACACTGCGGCCCTTGACGAGTCTCTCGGGGCCCTCCTTGCTCAAGTCAATGACGAAGGGAAAGAGAATGCTCTCTATTACCTAAGTCGAAGACTTTTACCAACGGAAATTCGATATCCAACGATTGAGAAACATTGTCTTGCCTTAGTCTTTGCAGCTCAAAAACTAAGACATTATATGCTTTCCCATCAAATCAATTTAATTTCCAGTTTTAACCCCTTGCAATATCTTATGACCAGGCCTACGTTGTCAGGATGTTTGGCTCGTTGGTCTATGATATTGCTCCAATTTGAAATCACTTTCATTCCCCTGCGTGCTGTGAAAGGGCAGGCCGTCGCCGACTTTCTTGCGGCACACCCGTTGCCGGCAGAATCCCCTCTAAACGATGATTTACCTGATGAGCAAATCATGAATTTTGGGGAAGCCACTACTCAAACCTGGGAAATGTATTTTGATGGTGCTGCGTCCTCTCAACGGGGCAAAACACCTGAATCTACTATTCCTGGGAAAGCCGGAGTTGGCCTGGTATTCATAACACCAGATAAGAGAATGATGTACTTTTCCTACCATTTATCAGAACCTTGTACGAATAACGAAGCTGAGTACGAAGATCTGATAACCGGCCTGGAACTTATAATTTTGATGGAGATTAAAGAGATTAAAATTTTTGGTGATTCCCAGCTGGTGATCAACCAGATTGCAGGAACCTATAAAGTTTTGAATCCTAAACTCCTGAAGTACCATCAGTACACCTGTCACTTGCTCGAGCAAATTCTGATTGTAACTATGTATAGGATTCCTCGTGGAAGCAATTCTTCGGTGGATGCCCTCGCAAAACTTGCAAAGGAATTTGCCTGTCCAGAAGAAGACTCCATCCCTATAGAGGTGCAGGGTCGTCAAGTCCTGTCTCCTATAGATTTGGAGCACATCAACGAACAAATTTTCCAAGTCCTTTCTACCTCTTCAGCAGTCAATGAAGAAATAGATTGGAGACAACCGATAATTGAATACCTTCAAGAAGGCAAGCTCCCTCACGAGAGATCACTTGCCCATCAAATTAAAAAACGTGCCCTATCCTACACACTAGTCAACAATACGTTGTACCGACGATCGTTCGGTCAGATGTGGCTCCGTTGTTTAGACAAATGTGAGGCCCTGAAGATCGTTAACGAAGTCCATGCTGGACTGTGCGGTGCTTATCAATCGGGTTCAAAGATGAAAATGAAGATCAAAAGACTTGGATACTACTGGCCTACGATGATTGACGATTGCATGAAAATTGCAAAGTGTTGTCATCAGTGCCAAGTACATGGTGTGGTTTTACATCAGCCGCCTAACGTGTTGCATCCCACGATAGCCTCGTGGCCCTTCGAAAGTTGGGGCACGAATATCATCGGGCCAATTGACCCTCCTTCCTCGAAGGGTCACCGCTTCATTTTAGCAGCGACTGACTACTTTTCAAAGTGGGCTGAAGCAGTCCCATTGAGAAATGTAACATCATATCATGTAATGAAATTCTTTCGTGACCATATCGTTTATAGATTTGGCGTTCCGCGCAGAATCATATCCGATAATGGGTCCGCTTTCAAGTCTACAAAGATCAACAATTTTGCAAATCGCCATGGTATCGATTGGAGATACTCAACAATCTATTATCCACGTGCTAATGGATTGGCTGAGGCCTTCAATAAAACTTTGGTTCAAATCATCAAAAAGACCCTCGATGAAAATAAACGTCAGTGGGATGAGAGGTTGGTGGAAGCTTTGTGGGCCTACAGGACCACTTATCGAACCCCAACCCAATCCACACCGTTTGCACTAGTGTATGGATCCGAGGCCGTACTCCTTCTGGAAGTTCAAATCCCTTCACTCAGAATTGCAATCCAGAACCAGATTACAACTCAATAAAATGCACAACTCCGTCTAGAGGAACTTGAAAGCCTTGAAGGATGTCGTCTTCAAGCTCAGCAAAATTTAGAGTTATATAAAGCCCGAATGATTCAAGCTCACGATAAGTTAGTGCGACCTAGAACCTTCCAAGTAGGCGACTTGGTCTTGGTTTTTCGGAGGCCTATCTTAGCGCACCGAAAACTCGGTGGAAAGTTTGAACCAACTTGGGAAGGACCCTTCGTAGTGGAAACAACCTACGAAGGAGGCTCGTATCAGCTAGTGGATTGTAAGGGAAATCACCCAATGCTTCCTGTAAACGGGCGTTTCCTTAAGAGATACTATGCTTGATGTAGCTCGAATTTTCAATTAATAAAAATTGCCAAGTTTTAAGCCAAATTGATTCAATTGTTGCAAATCGTTTTAATTTCAATATCTCATGTCTCTTTTCTTAAGCCTAGATGTGAGTTTTCACGTCTTCCTACCTCGAATTTAATCTTCTTTAGTGGTGGAGTATGCCCCTCGTGGCACCACCCTAAGATTTAAAATCTTGATTTTGGTTTTATGTAAAATCGGTTTCCTTTACATATAATCATCCAAATTTGATCTCTGGTGGGAAGCAGTGCTTCCTTCCCATAAGACTTTTAATTTCCTTTTCCGTAAGGATAGATGTGAGTCATCGTGCTTTCTTTCCTTAGGATTAGATCCGTTAGTGGTGGAGCATGCCCTCTGTGGCACCACCCTAACATTTGAGTTAAGACGATTAGTGATGGAGCGTGCCCTTCGTGGCGCCATCCTAATTCGTATCCGTTAGTGGTGGAGCATGCCCTCTGTGGCACCACCCTAACATTTGAGTTAAAACGATTAGTGATGGAGCGTGCCCTTCGTGGCGCCATCCTAATTCGTATCCGTTAGTGGTGGAGCATGCCCACCCTAACATTTGAGTTAAAACAATTAGTGATGGAGCGTGCCCTTCGTGGCGCCATCCTAATTCGTATCCGTTAGTGGTGGAGCATGCCCTCTGTGGCACCACCCTAACATTTGAGTTAAGACGATTAGTGATAGAGCGTGCCCTTCGTGGTGCCATCCTAATTCGTATCCGTTAGTGGTGGAGCATGCCCTCTGTGGCACCACCCTAACATTTGAGTTAAAACGATTAGTGATGGAGCGTGCCCTTCGTGGCGCCATCCTAATTCGTATCCGTTAGTGGTGGAGCATGCCGTCTATGGCACCACCCTAACATTTGAGTTAAAACGATTAGTGATGGAGCGTGCCCTTCGTGGCGCCATCCTAATTTGTATCCGTTAGTGGTGGAGCATGCCCTCTGTGGCACCACCCTAACATTTGAGCCTGTTCCCAACCCTTGGGTCAACCTGGTTGACCAAGTCAACAGGTTTGATCTAAGAGGCCCTTTAAGGGTCCAAACATGTGTTTTGACCCAAATGACCTCTCTAGGCCATCCAACCACTTCCATTGGTCTTAAAATATCATTTCAAACTTGTTAAGCCCAAACCCAGACCCTGAGTCAACCTGGTTGACTAAGTCAACCTAGGTTGACCAAATAGGCCCTTAAGGGCTCAAATAGGGATTTTGACCAAATTGACTTCCCTAGACCTTGAGACCATATCCAATAAGCTTTAAATATCAAACCAAATCCGTTGAACCCATTTCCAAACTTTGGGTCAACCTGGTTGACCAAGTCAACCTAGTTAACCTAAGAGGCCCATTAAGGGCCCAAATGTGTGTTTTGGCCTAATTAATTTTCTTAAACCTTCAAAACACATTCAACAAACCCAAAACCATATTTAAAACTTGTTGAGCCAAAAATTGGACCCTTGACCTAACCAATAGTTGACCAAGTCAACTAAGCCATGGTTGATCAAATTTGACCAATATGACCCAATCCATTTCATTCAATCGAATCAACACATTCAAATCATATCAAATCAATCAAACTCTCAAACATATCTTCAAATATATTTCAAATCCATTCAAACTCAGTTGGAATCAAATCAATTGGATTTTTGATTTAATTAAACCCAAAATCATAGTCAAATTCTCATTCAAATGCTCCTATACATTCAAACTTTAATTTACAAGCCTTAAGTCCATCACACCAGCATTCAAGACTCTCCCATGTGCCACCTCAGCAGTCAACATGGCCAGTTGACCAGTCAACACTTGGTCAACAAATCTCTAAATGCCCAAATGGCTTGACTTAAGCTAGCCCAATCTCTTCCAAACCTTTCAAATAGTTTTCTAAGGCCACTTCATTGCCACATCAGCAGTCCATGTGGCTTTGGACTGGTCAAAGTGTCAAACCAAGCAAATTGAGTGGTCAAACTTGATTAAATTAATCTTTGAGCTTAATCCATTCCACCTCTATCCCATCTAGCTGTTTAATCAGGCTCTAGAAGCTTCCTAGGGTTTATTCCAGCCCTTTGATCTTGATCTAACAGCCCCCATTAATCCATGTGTCCAAATAATGAGACAAAATGGGCTTTCTACCTAGGATGTCCTTCCCTTGTCCTTGGCTCCTGCTCCTAACCACTTTAGGGACACTTGGCATTAATCTGGGAATTCATCCAGTCGATCCCAGCCATTGATTCTACCTGGGAACATTTGAATAGGGAAAACCCTAGAAAATGGCTATCATTCGAATCCCTACCTTCTCTCACCCATCCAGAGCTCTTCAAGCCAAACTCTCCATTTGTTTAGGCTCTACTAAAACTCCTCAGCATTTCCCCACCTAAATCCCGCCGGTCAAAGTCCTTCTCCTGCGAGTTCCCGACGAACCTAGCCCAAATCAGTCCAAGGAGTTTTTCCGGTCGATCCAGGCGATTTCGGAGCTCGGAGTCAACTAGGGATCTACACTTGGACAATCTACAAGCTCAACCATCCTTTAAACGGTCCAAAATGTCCATTAAATCGAGGTGAAACTCTAAACCAAGCTTAAGACACTTAAATTTAATTAGCGTTTTGTTAAGCTCGTGTTTAATATCAAGAATAGATCCCCAAGATTTCTGTTCATTATATTAATTTAGATCTAAAATTTCAAAACATTTCATCGTCTGGATCGCCTGAACGAGCCAAAAAACGCCTTCTAGGGTGTTCTCGCGGCTCAGTCCAGGTCCGCCATTTCTGGACCGTTGATCGAGCGATCAACGGTCCCGATCAAGCCATTCCGCTGTCCGTTCGACCGTGTATTCATGGCTTATCGGGCGATCGCCCGTTCGGCTGAATCACAACCGCTGATTCATTACTGCGGGAGATCGGGCAGTGTGCGGTAGCGGCTGACGTGGTTAAGTAAACCGCGTCCCGTCGCCGCCAATGATTGGCATTAAATGCCGTGCCGCGGTTTTGATCCAACGCTCCTGAGAGCGCCACGTCGCCCCGGCGTCACAGCGCCATGATCCGATGAACCCGAGCGTGCCATCTGTCCCGCCGGCGCCGCTTTTTGTTTTATAAATAAAATAAGTTATTTTAATTACATTTTAATTAACAGAACTTCAAAAAAATCATAATAAATAAAATATAAAACCAAAAAATACGTATAATATATCAATCTGTTCGTATTTATATCTACTTTATTCTAAAAATAAAATAAAACTATATGTAATCTTATTTAATAAAATATTTCAAAAATACAACAGAACATATTTTATTTTTAATTAAATGTACAAAAATTATTTTAAAACAAAATTTGGTGTGAATATTATTGAGCACATACCTGACCTCCAGTAATTTTTATATAGCTGTTGGAGTTATGTTTGAACAGTTATTAATTTTCTAACCTATATGTAGTTAGTAGTTTAAATAACTTTTGATTAATTAATAATTTAAATAATTATTTTATAAAATTATTCTGATAATTGAAAATTTCAGAAATTATTAAGTCTAGATTAAATTAAATTTAAGAACTATTTTTAAATTTAATTAATTTGAAATTATGTTTTCAATTAACTTCAAAATTTAAAAAATATATATAATATAAAATTTAATTTAAATTAGAAAATATTTTTAACATATAAAAGATTCCTGAAATTTTAATTCAAAATTGATTTTAAGCTATAAAATTCAAATAGCTTGAAATCAATAGACCTCTTAACCCCTCAAATTGAACTTTAATGATATTTTCAATTACTTTATTTTAAAATTTCTATTTGGATATATATATATATATATATATATATATATATGAAATCTATTTTTTTAAAAATATACATTTATCTAAGTTTTAAACTTCTAAGGAGATCCTTTGAAATTTTAAATGTAGATTAAGCATGTTTGAATAGAAATTATGGGGATTAATTAGTGCATAGTTGTGCTTTAACTCTTCACTAATTAAGATTTAAGTTAAGTTAATTTTGTTAGTTCTTGCATGTTTAGGTTATACACACACCACCTAGTCTAGGTTCTCCTAGATTTAAGGACTTGAGTGTGATGCTTATGTGTTTCATTTATGCTTGTTCAAGGTTTAGAGAAGATTTGATTTGAACCTAATTAACTTAGTGACATCATTAAGGACAACAATTAAGGACCCTTGCTAAAAAATTTAAAATATTTCCAATAATTATGATTCACTTCCTTTTGAGTTGAAAATTTAAACAATTAAACTTAGTGACATGTATAACCACTAGGAGAATTTTTGCTGAATTTAGAATTCATTAAGATCCCTAATTAATTTTCCTAAGTTTAAGCCTTAATTAAGCCTTTAAACCTTCCCGAAATTGTAATAAATCCATTTTAAATCCAAAAATTTTGTTTAACCCCTCTAACTGACCATAATCAAACCCTTAACCAATGAAAATAAAAATCCTTTTGAATTGACAGCAAATTAAACTTTAATTTAATTTTAAGTGAAATTCAATCTTTAATTAATATAATTAATTAATAATTATTGAAAATTTCAAAAATTTCCCAAACACTTGGGAATCTCTCCTTAGGTCATTCCTAACCTTTGGAGCTGATTTCACGGAGTTGGGACCTCATTTGGAGTAAAATCACAAAAAGGGGCCTTTAATTAAGCAATTTTCAAAATTCATTAAATACCTAAACTTCAAACCTTCAAAACTAATTCAAGAAAAATCCAAATCACCCAAACTCACTTGCATTCAACTCCTAATAAGGTCTAATATTTATTAAAAATATTAAATTTCAGAAATCTGTAATATTTCAAAAAGTCAACAAATTGGTCAAACCATAGTTAAAATCTAGTTCAAAACTTCAAACCTTCGTAATAAAATATAGAAAAATCTGATTTCAACGTACTTACTGTCTAACTGATCGTAGTAAGCTCTAGTATTTTAATAAAATGTTAACTTTCCAGAAAACACTTTTAATTAAAAAGTCAATTTTTGAACCCCTTAATTAAGCGATTAAAATATTCAAAAAATTCATAAAACTCAAAATTAATTTGAAACTCCAGAAAATGTTAACTTAATGTTTAAAACATTCAACAAACTTTTTAAAACACAACAACCATCCTAAGGATGAAGTTTATTGGCTGGACTACTCTGGGCTGCGGGGCTAAGTGTCCTAAGGAGGCTGGTTCCTCGAGCCTGGTGGCACAACGCCACGAATGGATTCCAAGGGGTGTTAAACCTTAAAAATAGATTAATCATTAATTATCTAACCTTTTAAAACTTCTAATTTAACCACATTAATTTGGTTTATCGGCTGGACTACTCCGGGCTGCGGGGCTAAGTGTCCTAAGGAGGCTGGTTCCTCGAGCCTGGTGGCACAACGCCACGAATCAATTAATGACAAACTCAAATTAATCAAACCTTAAAAATCAGCAACCAAACATTTCTAATGAAATTCATTAATTCTAAAGTCTTAATCAACCTAAAATACTTAATTATATCGGGTACCACTGGGTAACCCAGGCCTACGAGGCTATAAATTTAGCCCCAATGAAGGTGAAATAAACTTCACGGCCTCGGTGTGAAATAAAGGTGATATCAAACAAATAACTAAATGAATCTTAAAATTAACCTCAAGCCATTAATATTTGAATTCAAACTTAAATCCCTTAAACCTTCCAACTAATCGAACCTTAGATAACTTTAACTAATAATCCTAATTAGGACACATCAAAACCACACGACCTACCTCACACACTTTAGATGGTTTGCTAGGATCACCGACTCTAGTTTTAGGATAGGCCGGTGTTTTACTTTCTGCAGTTGTGTGCCGAGTTTTTTTAGCTTTTACTGCATGCTGTTTGCTAGTGTAGAATTGATGTGTTTATTTACTTACTTTCTGCATTCTGTGATTGATTGTATGTTAGATTTACCCCTAGGTTAGGAGCGAATTATACTTGTGAAATCTTATGCAGGTGGCCATGCTCATACAAGGAGCTGAAATTAAAGGGGGCAGTTAATAAAAAATGCATATATACTCTTTGCACAGGTACCTGCCGCGCTTAAGACCCCCTTTGAATAAAAAGAGCATGGCCAAGTGTGGCTAAAAAATTGCATTTCAATTTTTCATATTATAACTGCTTGGGATTGAATATACAACTGTTGATTATTAGGATAACCTTGCAGGATCGAGTCTAGATTTTTTTTTTATTAATGTAAATTTGATTTGATATGGTTGTATTTATTTAAAATGGTTTGAGATTGGGATATAAATATCCAATTTGAATTCCAAAGAGGTGAAGACATCCCTAAAGGGGAGAGTCTTCTTCCATTTGGAATTCAAATTAGGATACTTTGCAAATATCCAAAGAGGAAGGATAACACCCCGATCAAGGGGGAGTTTCTTTCCATTTGGATATCCTGAACTGACGAATCGAGATGTTCGTGAGAAGATGAATGATTGGACAACGAGAAGAATCCCAAGTCTCAAAATCATTTGATTTAGGATTAGAAATCCGGGTTGTAGTCAGTGGTGTCCGGCCACTTTAATTTCTTGTAATTTTTGAGATGTAATAATGAGTGGTACTTGCCATATGGACATTCAATTTGATATATTTAATTGATTTCGCATTAGAACTCCTGTTTTTTTAGTCTTTTTATTTGCATGCCGTATTTGATTTAGCCTGGAATTCAAATTTAGGCTCTTAGGGGTCTGTCAAAAATTCTTCTACTTTAATTAAATAAAATTTTTAAGATAAGATAGAAACT
The DNA here is from genome assembly GCA_016618105.1 of Dendrobium huoshanense. Lineage (NCBI taxonomy): Eukaryota > Viridiplantae > Streptophyta > Magnoliopsida > Asparagales > Orchidaceae > Dendrobium > Dendrobium huoshanense. The sequence goes on along the minus strand of CM028344.1, from coordinate 69,988,784 downwards.
CTAAACGGTCTTAAGAAGTAAGCTCGGACTCGCCGAGGGTTTTTCATGCATTCATATTATACTTTCTCAACCTTGTTAGGCATCTCCCCGCCTGCGGGTTCTGGCAGACCACCTGGCCTATGAGGGTGCCGATCTGTCAAGGGGATGTTATGCAATCTCTAGGGAAAAACCTATTTTCTAAGCCAAAATTTTTAAACTGCTACATACAAATTTTGCATTCAATCGAGTCAATTAGCATGCATCGCATTAGCAACAAATTTAAAAGAGTCTAATATTTAATTGCATTACTTAGACATCAAATACCCAACATAAGTCTAAGGGGTCAATTAAGGATCTGCTCTAGATGTTGACCCCGTTCCTTTATACTTTTCTAATTAACGTCCCTATCACTCTACAAAAAGACCGGACTCATATTTTAAAATCGTTTAGGTGGTTTAGCTAGCTCCCCAATCCAGGCCAGGATAAGACCAGATTTGCATTGCACTAGCTAGGTTCGGGGTGCTAACTGTTAGTGCCCAATTTAAACTTAGGTTCTGAGGCCGGCTCGGGCCATAAGACCTCAATTTTCGGGAATTGAATCCCAAATTTCTAATAAAATGAACCACTTAAACTAAAAATTTCTTTCAATCAAATATAAGCCTAACGCTTAGAACTAGTTGGAGTGTTTTTTGAAGTAATTCAGAATCTCAAAAACACTCCCTACTCCTCTTCCTTTGACTCCGAAAATAAGTCTTCAATTTTGAACCAATCTCATTTGAAATTCCTATCATTTTCTTCCTTTGACATCAATCCTTGAAAATCTTAAATAAAATTTACACCGCTATTTTAATCGAGAGTTTTCGTAGGAAATTCTGATTTTCTACGATGTAATTAACTACGAGGGCTTGCGCTCGTAGGAGATTTAGTAACCCAGATTTAATTTTCAAAAATCAAAAATATTTCAAAAATCTCTGATTAATTATTTTTGGGAAAATCCAATGATCGTTATCGTCATTTTTAGACGGTCGATAATAATTGATATTTTCTTTCTTCGGAGAGATATATCAGTTATTATTGTAATTCTAATTATGAAATTAATGATCTTCAATCCATATTAGCTTAGCCAAATACTATATTAAATCTTATTTTGATCTTTCGAGGTCAAATACGATTCCTTTTGGATTTGACTACGATAATAAGGACAACGTTAAAGTTTTGTAATATGAACCAATTAGTGAATGATATCTTCGCCTTTTTGAGATGATATATCATTCCTAATCCTGAGTTCCATTACAAAATTAGAATTTAAAATTTAATCTTCCCAAAGATAATTAAATATTTTTCAAAACTATATATACTTAAATAAATATTTTTTTAATCAAAACATTGCTCTGCTAAAATTCTTGATGGCTAATGTTAAGAATGTTATATTTTCTTCTCTCACCACTGACAACTACCCTACCTGGAAATTACAGGTCATTAAACACTTCCGAGCCAATGGTTTTGAAGGTTTTTTAGATGGTTCATGCGTATGCTCGATCAAATAGACGATGGACACTGTTGGTTTGCCAACACTGAATCTTCATTACAACACCTAGGTTCTGATTGATCAGAATCTTTTCACTGTTCTCTACTCAGTAATCTCTCCAGCTCTACTCCCATATGTCATCTTGCTAGATCACTACACAAACATCCATGCTACAATCGGACGTCGACTTCAATCAACCACTCGATCCAGGATCATCCAGCTCAAGAATGAGCTTCAACACTTAACTATGAAGTATCAATCTATGGCAAATTATCTTTTGGATATCAAATTTAAGGTTGACTCCCTTGCTGCCGTGGGCGCTCCTCTTGATTCGGAAGATGTCATTCGCTACACATTAAATGGGTTATCAGCCACTTACCAGGCTTTCAAAATAGCAATAAGAACAAATCAGCAACCACTCACACTAGATGATCTTTAAACACTCTTGTGCAGTGAAGAGCTCAATCTAGCTAATGAGGCATAAAAGAACTCAGCTCTCTCGAGATCTCAAGTAATGCAGTAGCTCTCGCTGCTTCCCGCAGACATGGTCGTGGTAGGTTTAACTAGTCTCCTCGGAACTCCACTGCTCTCTCCAAACCAACTCAGTTCCAGGCTTCTCCCAACCAAGGTGGCAAATCCATGAAATCCAATATTATTTGTGAGATTTGTGGTAAACAAGGTCATTCAACAGTCATATGTTGGTACATACATGACCCCCAATATACTACTGAACCTGTGTCCACCTCATTCTTCTCCCCAGCAAGCTCTCCAACCTCACATGATTGGTATTTGAATAGTGGAGCATTTTCCCATCTCACATTCGATTCCATTGCCCTTCAATCTTCCCAAGTATATATTATTTCCAATCAAGTCACGCTTGGAAACTGACAACAGTTTCCCATTCAACATACTGGTAAGGGACTTTTCCTACACTGACAAGTAGTCTTCAACTTACTCAACTCAACCATATTCCTAATCTTTCCTTCAATCTCATCTGTGTTCACCACCTCACAACTGATAATAAATGTGATATTTCATTCTCCTCAAATGGCTATGTAACCAAGGACCAGAAGACTCAAAGCCCTCTACTTCGGGGTCCCTGTATTAATGGTTTTTATCCTCTTAACATTCCACTGGCAACATCATCAACACCCTCGTCATATACACAACTCAATCTAATCTTTATTCAAGTTGTACCATACCTCTGACATCGAAGACTTGGCACATGTCATCTTAAACACTATCTCACTTACCTAAAACAACTTCTACTATTAGAATCTCTATAGGTTCTGCATCTTATAATGCACGTCGGCTAGCTAAAAGTCATCGTCTCCTATTTAGTAAATCTTTATCAAGATGTAATGAAAAATTTGCTCTTATACATTTGGAAATTTGGGGTCCATCCCCTACGCCCTCAAGTACTGGCCTTCACTACTATATTTCATTTATTGATGATTATAATAAGTTTACACGGGTCTATCCTATAACTCAAAAATCAGAAGCAATTCATAAAATTATTACATTTAAAACAATGGTTGAATGTCAATATAATGCTACCATTCCCACGGATGGGGCGGCAGATTCATCAATTACTTATTCAAATCTTTTCTAAATAGTTATGGCATTCTTCATCAATGCACATGTCCGTACACACCCTCCCAAAATGGCGTGGCTGAGTGCAAACATGGCCACATCTCTGAAACCCTACGCTCATTACTCATTGAAGCTAACCTTCCTCAATACATGTAGGTTGATGCACTCCGTACCACTATTTATCTAATCAATCATCTTCCCTCTCCTAACACCCACAACATTTCTCCATATGAACTTCTTCATCAAGCTCCACCAACATATGATCACCTCAAGGTCTACAGGTGCTTATGCTACCCGTGGCTTCGCCCATACACTCCTAATAAACTCACCCCTCTTTCCCATCCATGCGTGTTCATTGGTTACGCCTCATCTAAGAAGGGCTATCGCTGCCCCGACCCCACTACCCACAAAATCTATACATCTTGCCACATTATATTTAATGAAGGCATCTACCCCTTCTCTCAGCCATCCATAAAAACTGGGCAATCCACCGTTCCTTCACATTTTCCTCCTTTATTACTTGTCCCAGCATCCAATCTTCATCAAACTCCACAATCCTCTCAAGTCACATCCCAATCCCACCCTCCTTTCCCGTCACTATCAAAACAATAATCTTATACACTCTCTCCACGACCCCTATAAATGCTTCCATGCAACATTTGCCTCATTTTAGCTCTCAGCCTCCACCATTACCACACTCCTCCTATCACATGACTACCAAACTCAAAAGAAGCATCATTAAACCCAAACAAATATTCAATTTGGCTCATACACTCCATCCGCCCGATCCCTCCACCTATCTACAAGCCTCCAATCAGAAACACTAGTGTAAGGCAATGTTCGAAGAATTTGAAGCCTTACAATCACAGGGCACCTGGGAGCTAGTTCCACCATCCCCTGAGCAAAATATACTTGGTTGTCGATGGACCTACCGAACTAAACTGAACTCAGACGAATCCATTGCGAGATACAAAGCTCACTTGGTTGCACATGGATTCAATCAAGAGCAAGGTATTGATTGTTATGAAACATCTAGTCCTATAGCTAAAATGCCAACAGTCTGTGTTTTTTATCCTTATTACTCTCCATCACAACTGGCCCTTCGTACAACTCGATGTATTAAACACTTTCCTCCACGGGCATCTCAAGGAAAATGTATATATGCAACAACCCCCTAGCTTTACCGATTAGATTCATCCGAACTATCTCTGCAAATTAAGAAAGGCAATCTATGGCCTTAAGCAATCACCTAGATAGTGGTATGTTACCTTCTCTGCACAACTACAGGCTTTTGGTTTCCAGTTTAGCAATGTTGATTCCTCTCTTATTGTAACGACCCCAAGATCAAACTTGGAAAGAATGTCAATCAATTATCCAAACAATTTACCAGAGTCATCTAAAACCATCAGTAAGCAATCTATCAAACATCTATAAAATTTAAACATCAATATATCAGTCGATTCATATCTCAAAACATCATGTACAATACTCAGGAACTACACTATCAATACAAGAAAGGAAACTATCATGTCCTGAGTACAAAAGAATCATCAATTGACCAAAAGAACTAAAACCTGTAGTTCTGGATCAATTCCTATCTCCTGCTCCCAAGCCCTGACCTGAAAATATCAACCACATATAATGAGCTTTACAAAGCCCAGCAGGTCACCTAATACCTATAACTGAAATCAAAGCACGGCGATGATATCAATATGCATGTCAATCAATCAAATCCGTATTAGTCAATGGTCAATGAGTCTATGCAGCGGACATCAAATCAGTAGTCGATGCAATCCGGAAATCAATAGTCAATAAAACCAGTCAATGCAGCGGCAGGCAAATCGATAAATCAACTCAATTAATCAATATCCGTCAATCAAATCGATGAAGTCTAATCAATGAAATCAATCGAGGAAAGCAATACGAAATAATGAATCCACGAAGCAGTCAATACAGTGCAGAAATAGTAGGCAGTAGTACAATGAATCTATATGATGTCCATGTTCATGCTATCAATGCAATATCTATATCTATCTATGACCATATCAATGCTCAGTAATATCAATGCTCTGTAATCAATTGATGAAATCAATGAAATCTGTACGATACAGCAAATCCGATCAGTTCAATAAAGTAGAAATCGATAAAGCCATAAATCCGTAAGTCAAGACAGTAAACATGCAATTCAATACTATATACTGAACAAGTACAATCTACTGGTCATATTGCTGTTGTAGAATCCATATTGCTGTTGTAGATATCATATACATTGGTTCAATCAATAAGAGCCGTCACTCTTTTCGCCCGTCGGCATATCAATAAACTCCTTATGTCTCCCTTTAATATATCAATAATCAATGTTTAAAGGAAAGCCCGTCGGCCCACCATCCTGTACAGGTATCATCAATCTTCAACCAGGTTCCACTTGTGATCAGTATCAATAATCAATCAATAATCAATATTAAAGCAATCATATCAATAATCATATGCATATCGATTCAATCTATCAGTTTTAGACAAATCAGAAATCATACGAAAATCGGGCAGAGTAACGGTAGTCGGTCAAATTTACACAAAAATCCTCAAAAAAGATACAAATTCCGAATTTCTCCAAATTACCAACGAATATCCACGGCATCAATACAAGACTATCAATGTAAAGAATCCAAATCAAATCAAGTCCTGATAATTTTCTATTCAAGTAAAATCGCGTAGAATCAATTCTGACCGATGAAATATTCGTAGAATACAGTCAAATCATGTACAATAGTCATATCTATAACATACTAAAAGTTGTGTGGTGAAAGTTGTGTCAATACGAAATCAGGTCTAAAAGTAGACTACGAAAACACAAAACAGTGCACAACTCGATCAAAACACAATATCTCTGAAAACAGAAATAGGGTTCGGAGTCCTTACCACGAGATCTACACTTTCCCCAACAGCAGCGTCGGACAAAAAGCACTCCGCGGTCTCCGAAAACCAGCTTTTCTTCTTTTTCCCTTTCTCTTTCTCTCTCTTCAAAATATCTGATTTTAAAATCTGATTTTCTCTCTCCTCAAAACGAGCTCATTTCCTTATATCATACACAGATCGGCCTGGCCGATCACCCGATCGTCCCGGGACGATCAGACCAAATTCTGATCGTCCTGGACCATTCACAGGGCGATGATCAGGACGGTATTGTGAACAGTGCCGATCGTCCCAGACGATCTCAATATCGTCCTGGACGATCCTGTCCAGAAATCATTCTAGAACACTCCAGAAATCAGCTGTTTTCAATGCACTGATCGGCCTGGACGATCTCAACTTCATCCTGGCCGATTCTGGGAGGAAAATCCAATTCAGAGAGAAACAGTAAGGGAACGAGATATTACAATCTCCCCACCTTAAAAAATGTCGTCCCGACATTTCCCTACAGGTACGAAGCAAAACAGACAATGCAAAACAAATCGATCGAAATCCAAATTCAAATCAAAACTCATCAAAATCCATACAGAACACACAATGCAATCAATCAAATGTCAATATGTAATGTTCATATGTCAATATCAATCGGTTAGTCAAATAAATCTTACCAGTAGAACTTTCCGGTCGTTGCTGATCTTCACGATGCTATAAACTCTGTAGACTGTAGATGCATGGCACCACTGGAGGTCGTGGCGCAACTGTCTCCCTCTGATCTCTGACAGTCCTATCATCCATCCTATTCCCTGATCTCTCACTGTAGGCCCTCGAGCCAACAGTCCTCTGCTGTCTTGTACCCGTACCAGAATCAGTCCTTCCACCCAGTCCTTTCTGAGGACAATCTGCTACTCTGTGTCCTTGCTGTCCACAGTGAAAACACTGTCCCGTCAATAGGTAGCACTGACCTGCATGTCGTTTACCACAGTGAATGCACATGCTAGAACCACCAGATGATACTATCGATGCTGATCGTGATGCAGATCCCGATGCAGATCCCTTCGAACCCTCATACCTGCTTCTCTTCTCTCTATTTCTATCTCTACCAGAATCATCTCCCCTCCTCCAAGTATCCTCGTACCTTGATACCGGTGTCGCCAAATCAATCTCTATCAATCGGGCTCGCTCCACTAGCTCAGAAAACTCATGGATCCGAAAAGGTACTAGTGGATGCCTCAGCTCTTTGTTCAATCCGTGTAGAAATCTATAACATTTTTCCTCGGCAATAGGAATCAAGTGAGCAGCGTACCTCGCAAGTGCAGTAAACTCGGCCTCGTACTACATCACTGACTTGCGGCCTTGCTCCAATCTCATGAAAGCTTCCTGCATCTGTCGCTGAGCTGACGGTGGTACAAACCACATCCTGAACACTGCAGTGAACTTATCCCAGGTGATCTCAGCATTGGTCTTCCCCTGGAATTTCTCTCTCTGCTATCCAATCCACCATCTCTCCGCTTCTCCTTCGAACAGGAACACAGCCAAAGGTACTTTTCTATTTCCTGGACACTGCATACTGTCAAAAATCTTTTCTACTCTCACGATCCAATCCTCAGCAGCCTGTGGTCCCACAGCTCCTTTGAACAACGGAGGCTTCAGCTTGTGAAACATCTGCAAGTGTCTGTCTACCTCTTCTTCCTTGCTCCCACTCATCTTGCTCTGGGCATCACCCATAACATGTGCAATTGCAGTAGCCAACTGCATCATACTCTCTGAAGGTACTGGAGCTGCGCTGTGTTGCTCATTTGGTACACTGGATTCTACTGGAGGATCCATATCTTTTCACCTGCACTATTCAAAACAATAATACACACATGCAACGATGTATGCCAATGAAGCTCTTACAGCTACCCAATCTACCCAATCTCTCAATCCAAACCTACAACTCTGGTAACAATCCATTCTTCTAATAACACTGCTCTGATACCAACTTTGTAACGACCCCAAGATCAAACTTGGAAAGAATGTCAATCAATTATCCAAACAATTTACCAGAGTCATCTAAAACCATCAGTAAGCAATCTATCAAACATCTATAAAATTTAAACATCAATATATCAGTCGATTCATATCTCAAAACATCATGTACAATACTCAGGAACTAGACTATCAATACAAGAAAGGAAACTATCCTGTCCTGAGTACAAAAGAATCATCAATCGACCAAAAGAACTAAAACCTGTAGTTCTGGATCAATTCCTATCTCCTGCTCCTAAGCCCTGACCTGAAAATATCAACCACATATAATGAGCTTTACAAAGCCCAGCAAGTCACCTAATACCTATAACTGAAATCAAAGCACGGCGATGCTATCAATATGCATGTCAATCAATCAAATCCGTATCAGTCAATGGTCAATGAGTCTATGCAGCGGACATCAAATCAGTAGTTGATGCAATCCGGAAATCAATAGTCAATAAAACCAGTCAATGCAGCGGCAGGCAAATCGATAAATCAACTCAATTAATCAATATCCGTCAATCAAATCGATGCGGTCTAATCAATGAAATCAATCGAGGAAAGCAATACAAAACAATGAATCCACGAAGCAGTCAATACAGTGCAGAAACAGTAGGCAGTAGTACAATGAATCTATACGATGTCCATGTTCATGCTATCAATGCAATATCTATATCTATCTATGACCATATCAATGCTCAGTAATATCAATGCTCTGTAATCAATTGATGAAATCAATGAAATCCGTACGATACAGCAAATCCGATCAGTTCAATAAAGTAGAAATCGATAAAGCCATAAATCTGTAAGTCAAGATAGTAAACATGCAATTCAATACTATATACTGAACAAGTGCAATCTACTGGTCATATTGCTGTTGTAGAATCCATATTGCTGTTGTAGATATCATATACATTGGTTCAATCAATAAGAGTCGTCACTCTTTTCGCCCGTCGGCATATCAATAAACTCCTTATGTCTCCCTTCAATATATCAATAATCAATGTTTAAAGGAAAGCCCGCCGGCCCACCATCCTGTACAGGTATCATCAATCTTCAACCAATGTTCAACCAGGTTCCACTTGTGATCAGTATCAGTAATCAATCAATAATCAATATTAAAGCAATCATATCAATAATCATATGCATATCGATTCAATCTATCAGTTTCAGACAAATTAGAAATCATACGAAAATCGGGCAGAGTAACGGTAGTCGGTCAAATTTACACAAAAATCCTGCAAAAAGATACAAATTCCGAATTTTTCCAAATTACCAACGAATATCCACGGCATCAATACAAGACTATCAATGTAAAGAATCCAAATCAAATCAAGTCCTGATAATTTTCTATTCAAGTAAAATCACGTAGAATCAATTCTGACCGATGAAATCTTCATAGAATACAGTCAAATCGTGTACAATAGTCATATCTATAACATACTAAAAGTTGTGCGGTGAAAGTTGTGTCAATACGAAATCAGGTCTAAAAGTAGACTACGAAAACACAAAATAGTGCACAACTCGATCAAAACACAATATCTCTGAAAACAGAAATAGGGTTCGGAGTCCTTACCACGAGATCTACACGTTCCCCAACAGCAGCGTCGGACAAAAAGCGCTCCGCGGTCTCCGAAAACCAGCTTTTCTTCTTTTTCCCTTTCTCTTTCTCTCTCTTCAAAATATCTGATTTTAAAATCTGATTTTCTCTCTCCTCAAAACGAGCTCATTTCCTTATATCATACACAGATCGACCTGGCCGATCGCCCGATCGTCCCGGGACGATCAGACCAAATTCTGATCGTCCTGGACCATTCCCAGGGCGATGATCAGGACGGTATTGTGAACAGTGCCGATCGTCCCGGATGATCTCAATATCGTCCTGGACGATCCTGTCCAGAAATCATTCCAGAACACTCTAGAAATTAACTGTTTTCAATGCACTGATCGGCCTGGACGATCTCAACTTCGTCCTGGCCGATTCTGGGAGAAAAATCCAATTCAGAGAGGAACAGTAAGGGAACGAGATATTACACTTATAACCTATCAATCTAGTACCATACTTATGTATATTCTGATATCTGTTGACGACATACTGCTTACCGGAAATGATCAAACAACAATAAACATATTACTTTCCCAATTACACTCTCAGTTTTGCATACTCAACTTAAGCTCGTTGTCACGTTTTTTTGGCATTCAAGTCACTACAACTTCATATGGAGTTCATTGCACACAAACTCATAATGCTCAACAGATTTAAACTCAAGCCGGAATGAACAATTCAAAGCTAGTATCTACTCCCAACATTATCAAGCTAATGGCTGTTGTTCCAAATACCGCTGACTTTCCTAATCTGCATATGTACCGTAAGTTAGCAGGTTCATTACAATACTTAACTCTCACTCGATGAGACATTTACTTTTGTCGTTCATTAGGTATGCCAAAATATGCACAAACCCCTCATGTGTCACTTTTACATTCTCAAAAGATTGCTCAGATACATACAAGGAACGCTCTCTTATGGACTACCATTATACAAAGATACTCTTACATTATATAGCTACACTGATTCAGATTGGGCTGGTGATGCACATGACCAAAAATCTACTTAGGGCTATTGCAATTTCTTAGGCTGATCTCTCATTTCCTGGTATGTGAAAAAGAAAACCACAGTAGCTCGTTCATCTATGGAGGCTGAGTATAGGACCCTCGCTACTGCCACATCCAAAATAATCTAGCTCAGGCAACTTTTTCATCACACTCCAGTAACACCCACCGACTTATATTGTGACAACACCTCCATAATTGCACTAGCTAACAAGCTGGTGTTTATGCTTGCACGAAACATTTTGAAGAGGAATGCCATTTCATTCGCAATTGCATTCAAACAAATTAGATTATTTGCAACATATTGCAACTCATGATCAGCTTACCGACATTTTCACAAAATCATTACACATCTCCAGATTTAAAGCTATTGCTAGCATACTGACCGAGATGAGCACTCTATCAGTTTGAAGCGGCATGTAACAACAAGTAAATAATGAAGCACATGGGCCTTGAACACTCCGCATACAACTTGTACATGTGCAGTTGCTCAGCACATGATAAGCAGTTTCATAGTACAAGTTTGCTATAAACAAGTAGTATAAATATACCTCTCACTGTAGCTTACAGGTATACGAAATATACTAATAAATGCTACAACAAATTATTCTTTGTTATATTCTTACTGTTTCTTTGCTTGCGTAGTGTTTGTGTAGTTACCTTTTTCAGACCTCGCCATTTGAGCTCAACTCGAGTCGAGCTCGAGTTGGGCTTGACTTGAGCTCGACTCAACTCGTTTGCACCCCTAATATGAGCATAAGGTTTTCACTTGAAACTTATATAGATATTCAAAATTTTGATTGGTTCAAATTTGCTAAAAGAAAATTATAAAAATTCTATTTCTACATTTTATTTTGATGAATTCAATGAGATAAACTTGATGCAACTAACTTCTTATAAAAGAGGAACAAAATATTTTGGCCATGGAGGGATAACATATTATACAAACTAGACATATGATAATAATTTTCTAACTATGTGGAATTTAAGAAATCTCTTATGTTAATTTTGGTCTAAAAATTTTAAATAATAATTAATTACAAAATTAGAATGCTGAAGTAATCAAATTAATATAATTTCAACAAATATGTTTTTATGATTTATCATATAAAATTATATTAAAAATATTTTGATAAATTATTGGTTAGAATGAATTTTAAAATTATTATATTTATTTTGAAATGAATTAAATATAGTTTTTTAATAAATTTTAATACTTTTTATGAATAATAAACAATAAATCATCAAATATATGACTTAAAAATTAATAATCTTAAAAAAAAAATTCTTCAATAAATAGTAGGAAAAATATTCTTTTATTTTTCTCATAAATTTTTTTAAGAAATATTTTTTTATAACTTAAGTTAATTATTGAAATTTAATGGAGACATAAATCTATTATAAAACTGAAATATATTTTAATTTATTAAATTATTTTCTCTACAAAAATCTCATTTGATAATAAAATCAAAATTTAAATTATTCAATAACTTCTAATATTAAAAATAATTATAATAATATTTAAAAACTTTTTATGAAATATTTGATTACATACATACCACTTTATTTCATGCTATTTACATATCTAATACTAAAAATTTTAATATTATATTCCAACCACTCATAAAATTTTAATATCAAATATATCACTTATACATTTCATTCTTACCACTCATATCAACCTTTAAATTTTAATATTTCATTTCATGCATCTATATTTATTTTATGAGTGATAAGCATATAATATTAAAATTTTAGATATTATATTTTTTTTTTTTTTGGAAAACCCAGGGCAGAGCCCATATATTAAAGATAAACAAATACAAATACAAGTAAGCCTATAGAAGAAAGGGGGGAAGAGGATAAAAATAAAATCACCAAAACCACAAAGCAAAAAACTGCAGTTTAGGGTCAAAATACAATCATTAGACTCAGAGAAAAAAGACCAAAACTCAATTAACAAAAACTACCAGAAGATAGTAATCATAGCATCAGAGAAGGCTCCTATTGCCTAACAATACCGAAGGCAAAAGAAGACGAAGCAGCAACACACAAATGGTGCAAGAGTGGCCATCACAGAACCTCCTACCGCAAGCTTCAGTAGTCCATTCAGTCCCACATTCAGGTTGCCACGCAGGCCATCCATGAATAGAATGGATGAGTTTGGTCTTGCTCATCATCATCTGATTGTCAAAATCCCATCACCTATGTCAATCATCGAATACCCACAAGCATTTGTAGATAAGCACATTCCAGAAAGTATAAGGCGCAAGAAAAACTTCAGGCCTACCAAAATTATAACAGACATCCTTCCAAAAAGAGCTATTAGAAGAAGATTTTAAGTGAATGAAACCAATTCGAAAAAGAACCTTCCCAGTATAACAAAAGTTTTGCCTAAACATCCAAAAAACAGCAAAGCAGAAAACCGCATCCTCGCAGATGATTCAAGTATCCCAGGAAAATGAATTAAAGATATCAGATTGGTAGAAAATAACCAAGAAAATAATCAAAATAAAACCAGTATCAAAACCACAGACTTTCAAAGCTAAAAGCCCGTGAATCTTTGAAGCAATTGATCTTTGTTTTTCCATTTGGAGAGTTTAAAACGAATAGTAGTAGAAATGGAAGACATAATTTTGACAGCATTAGCCCTCTGATTAGAGAAACAATGGTTGTTTCTTTCCTTCCAAATGTGATAGATGATGCAACTAATAACCAAATAACAACAATTTTTCTCCATTTTACTATAGCTTAGAGAATTTTCAATGCAGTAAAAAATCTAGGCAAGATTGGGCCTCAATAGAAAACAATTAAGCTCGGGCAACATCAAACGGAGGATATTAAAAGAAAAATAACACCCAAAGAATAAGTGTGAGTGGCTTTCCAGGTTATTTAAACATAAAGAGTATTGAAGGGGGACCTGAATTCCCCTGTGCAATAAGTTATCCGCAGTCTTAAGTTTGTCAATCATAGCCATCCACGCAAAACAAGCATACCTAAGAGCATGTTTTTTATGCCAAATGAATTTAAACCAAGTAACCTCAGGTAAATGGGAATAAATTTGGCTTATGAAATCTCTAAATAAAGGCTTAGAAGAGCCTTTCCAAAGTAAGTCCGACTTATCAGAGATTTGAAAGCCCAATATAGTATCAGAAAGCTCTTGCTAGATATTAGCAGGCAGAAGCCAGTGCCCATTGCATATAAAATCTTTCACTAATTTTCCGACAGACACAGAGGTGTTATAATCGTAATGAATCAGATTTCCATGAAGCCAGGGATCCCAAGCCATAGAATAAGCACAGTCTTGAGAAACTGAGAAGGAAAGACAGCTTTTAATCTTAAGAGCAGTTGCACAAATGCTTTTCCAGAATTTAGATGCTTGTGGAGGTGGGGTTTTCCATGGTGAATCATATTTAGCTTTATACCAGGAACTTAAAAAGGATTGATGTTTATAATGCCTACAGATAATGGAGCAGTTAACACCATGGGAAAGGGAATCTATGGAAGGTATAGAAAGACCCCCAAAGCATTTAGGCAAGGTGACTTAAGACCAGGCTATAAGATATAATTTCTTCTCATTTATGTTGTTATGAAATAAAAATCTGGAGCAGAGTTTTTTGAGGGCAACACAACAAGACTTAGGTAAAATAGAACCTCTGATCCAATAAGCGATAGTATTGACAATAGTGAATTTGAGGAATTGAACCCTACCTGCAAAAGAAAGAAACTTATTTTTCCAACCAGCAAGTAGAGCAGTAACTTTTCTCAGTAGTGGTTGAAAGTGAGTAAAATTTAGTCTTTTGTAAGTGATCGGAAGGCTCAAATAGGTGAAGACGTTTTTGATTTGAAGTATGCCAAGATCAGCAGCAATATCTTGATAGTCATGGACATTGTTGAAGAAAACAATAGAACTCTTATCAGAATTTATGTGAAGCCTAGAAACTTAACCAAATAATTGCAAGAAATTATTTAAGCAAGTGGCATTTTCCCGAGTGGCAACCCCAAATGCAAGAAGGTCATCCACATACATCAAGTGGCTTAAAATATTATCCTTGTAGTTAATCCCTTTGAAGTAAAAGGAATTAGAAGTGTTTTGGAGAATACATGATAACTCGTCCATCACAATGCAGAACAGCAGGGGAGAAAGGGGACAACCTTACCTTAGCCCCGAAGAAGATTTAAAAAAGCCCTCTAAAGAACCATTCAAATATATGGAGAAATGTATATTAGAAATACAGCCTTTGATCCAGGAAACAAAAACCTCTGGGAAACCTTTTTGAAGAAGTCTAGCAATCACAAATTCTCTAGAAACAGAGTCAAAAGCTTTCTTAATGTCAAGTTTGGCACACAAAAACTTGTAAGGACCTTTAAAGTCTCTACGAATCTTCGAAGCTAAAATAATATTATATGTAGAACATCTATCAGAAATAAAGCCAGATTGACTTTCATGAACAATGAAAGGAAGTGCCATTTTGAGCCTATTAGCAATATTTTTTGCCACAATCTTATAAAAAACATTGCAAAGAGATATAGACCTGTAATCATTAATATAGGAAGCATGGGGGACTTTAGGGATAAGAGTAATAACAAAGGCTTTTGCACCTTTGGGAAGAGAACCATTAGTGAAAAAATTGTTGACAGCTCTAAACAATTGCATGCCAATAATGTGCCATGATTTTCTATAAAAACCATAAGAGAAATCGTCGGGGCCAGGAGAAGAAGATTCATTTCCCTCAAAAATAGCATTTTTAACCTCAACAAAAGTAATAGGAGCCTCCGTCATGCAAATAAGGTTATCTGGAACCCTCAAGCCTGACGGAATATTTAAGAGGCAATCATGAGTGGGGGGAGGGTAGTTGAAAAGACCCTCAAAGTGGTTGACAATGGCCTTGACAACATCAGCAACAGAAGTAAAATGACCTTCATTTGTGGTAATCTCTTTGATAATGTTTTTGTTATTACGATATCTAAGTTTGGCATAAAGGAAACCAATGTCCTCTTCCCCATTTGTAAGCTAAAGAGCATTGGCTCTTTGAGACACCTAGGATGGCCAAGAAGATTGCACAAAGGCAAGTTGGTCATTTATGTTTTTAAGAAGCCCATTAAGCTCAACATTTAACGGTTGGGATTGAATATCCAAGAGGCACTGATGCTGCTTAATTTTAAGTTCAAGAATAGAACTAGAGAGATGGTTAGAGGAGGCCCAATTTCTGCTTTTAAGACTTCTTTTGAGGCAATGGAGACTGTGGTAAAGAGAAGCAATAGGGCTTCTAGAAGTCTTGATAGAAAAGGCATTAATAACATCATCCCAAAAGCCATTCATATTCACCCAATAATTTTTAAACATAAACCTAGAGGAGGTAGGTTTATCATGAATAGGCATAAAAATAAGGAGAGAATGGTCTGAGCCAGAGGGGGGCTCAATCTTGTAATATGTCGTAGGTAAAGTATCCAATAAAGCAGTATTAACCAACACACGATCAAGCTTGATGTGAATAGGGTTATCCACCCTTTGATTATGCCAAGTGTAATATAAACCAACAGAAGAAAGGTTTTGTAACCCACATTTGAAAATCATGTTGTTCAATTCTCCCAATCTACCATCAGATAAAGTATTACCGCCAGCTTTTTATGATTAAAATCTGCAACAATTAAAGTCCACAAGAATAACCCAAGGTTGGTCTCCATTAGGGATTAAATCCAGCAATTGATTCCAAAGATTTCTGCGCTCATCTGCCGAGTTGGAAGCATAAATAACCGTGAGATAGATGGGAGGGAAGGAGCCCACAGAGAGAGCACCATGAATGAGTTGAGGAGTGATTAGAAGCTGAGAGAAAGTAATGGCAGTGGAGTCCCATTTTAACCAGATTCTTCTAGGGTTAGAAACCTTGAAGTTATTGCAGTTCTCTTCATTGTTGAAGAGCGAATGGGAATAAGAAAACCAAGGGTCTTCAACAGAATTATGGGAGATTTTAGCCTCCAGAATACACAAAAGCTTGAGATTATGAGATGATATAAGTGACTTGCATTGCCTAACTTTGTCAGCGTGGTTGAAGCCCCTGACGTTCCAACTTGCAAAGGAAGGCAAAGACATTAAGACCTAGATGGTTTGGCCTTCTTGGCTGATTTTCCCTTTGGAGGTTTAGACTTATTAGGAGATTTAGGTTTGGATGTTGAAGGCTTAGAAGAGGTTAGAAGTTTCTCCGATATTTCAGAATCGAGAGAATCGTTATCTGTTTTAGAACAAGAAACAGACTCATTGTCAGCTGGGTTATCCAAAGGACACGTGATATTAGTATCTTCAGTTTGTAGAGAGGCAAACTTGTTGATTAGGGGGATTTCAGAAGTAGCAGCGTGCTTTGGAGAAAAAGTTGGTCTGAAGAAGAGGACTCCTCCATGGGAGAGTTGAGATTGGGGATAGGTTTGACAGTTTGAGTAGAATGTGGTAAGATAGGATCATTCACATGTTCCTTCTGGGCCGAATCAGAAATCAGATGAGAAATAGGGGAAGGGGACCTAGTATCTTTAAGAGTAGTAGAAGTAGGTGGAGGTTGCTTTGATATGGATCGATGAGGATGAGAAGTCCGAAACCTGGAGGAGCTGCGGCCTCTGGTTTTTGACGGTTGAGGGGGAAGTATGGGCTATGGATCTGGGTTAAAGGGGCAAAGAGAGTAAGGATGAATGAGGGAGCCACACCTTCACAGCAAGAAGGCTTCCAGTCATAAATAACTTTCAATACCATCTCTTCGAGAAATTATTGCGTGTGGAATCCGATCACAACAATGTGTTCGGTCTGTAACAATAGCCAATAAAAATAAAACGTGTGGCGTGCTTACGTGGAAAGTTAAGTCCCGACTAGTTTGTAGGCCCGCCCAGTATATACAATGAAAAAGGCGAAAAATTTTAACATTTTCCAAATTTGACATTTCGGCCATTCGCTCTATTACTCCCGAGCTTCCAGCAAAAAACTCTCGCTGAATTCTTCCAGCAATCTCTTCTTCTCATCATGGACGTGGAAAAGGATTCACCTACAAAGAGAAAGGTGCGAAAATTCTTACATTGACATAAAATGAACTACGGATATCTTTGGTATTCAACGCGTATTTGCTGAAGAAACCAAAAAATAAATTTAAATCATTCCTAGTAACTATAAAAGTTTAAATTTATCTCACCATTCTCGTTCTTTCTGCGTATTTTCTTTGTACCCAATGTGTATAATCTGCGTAAACTTCATTTATTTTCTGCGTATATGTTGAAGACAAAACCTAACTTTTTATAATAAGTACTTTTGATATTTAAATCATAAAACTAAACTTCCAATAAACAAAAATGATTAATGTACCCTAAACCATAGATTTATGGTGATATTTTTCTCATCCTTTGCGTATATCGCGTATGGTATGCGTACACAACGCGTATGATATGCGTACACAACACGTATGGTATGCGTACACAATGCGTATCGTATGCGTACACAACGCGTATGTTTTGCGTACCCGTTGCGTATGGTTTGCGTATTTTTTGTTGTGTTTTATATGCGTAATTATAATATGCTTCTCTAAATTAATTATAGTTTCTTATTCTACGCAGATTTACGTCCGTCCTATATCATATAGATGCTATGTTTCAACTTTCAGAACAATGTGTGATACATTTTCAGATATAATTCCTGTTGAAATTGAAGAAAAATTAAAGGAACTTAATAATTATCAATTTCTTTAATTTCTTGGATTTGAGCAAAACGCCCCACTTATCTACCAGCTGCTGACAATGTGGAACATTGAAAAGCAAAGCTTCATTATAGAGGGTCATGTTGTCCCTTTCATAGCTGATGAAGTGGCCCTCCTCACTGGACTACCAAATAAAGGTGAGGAGATTACTTGGATGACCTTGCCGACTTCAACAATCAGCTCAAAGGATATTAAGACTGAAATGTTTGAGTTGACTAGGGAAAGTTCCCCAGATACCATGTTGAAAACATTTATTATGTATTTGTGTTCTAATTTATTTTTCCAACAAAGCAACTTTAAAGTTCCTAAGATGCTTAAGACAATAGCAAATAATGTTGATGATTTTTCATCAATTCACTGGGCATGGGCAATTTGGGAATGCCTAGTTACAGATTTTAATAATGTAGCTATGAAGATCTCAAAAAACAGGCCAGCGGGTTATGTCAATGGATTTGTGCCACTGCTTATTGTGAGTGCTAAAACAATTCTTATTAAACTTTTTAATTGACTGATTATTTTGCTAAAACTAACTGAGAATATCTAAATTTTATGCAGGTTTGGTTTTTGGAGCACACTTCCATTCATCTCCCAAAGTATCCTGACAGAAGGCCCCGTTTCCTTCGATGGTCTGATGATATTGTATATAACACTGAGAAGACTGACAAATTATTTGTTAATTTAAAGAGAAGACAGGTATTTATTGTAAGAAGTTTTACATTTTGCTTACATACTGCGTACGGTTTGCGTATACTACGCGTATGTCGTGCGTACGGTTTGCGTATACTACGCGTATGTCGTGCGTACGGTATGCGTATATAATACGTATATATTGCGTATATGATTGTATTTAGATTGCGTATTTATTTGAGAATAATTTTTCACAGATTTTTGTTGACATCTAAGGAGTAACCCCTGAAGAATGTGATCTCTTGGGTGTAAAGAAATATCCATCAACCCCTCTTTCACCCATTCAAACTAACACACCTGAACATCATCTCCCCCCACAATCTCCTCTGCAGCCCAAATCCGCCTTGAAAACCCAACCCCAACCCCAACCCCAACCCTTAGATGAACTTGAAAAGAAAATAATAGGGATTATGCAGGAGTCTATGGTCAACCTCTTCCAGGAATTTGAAGGTAGAATAATGAAGAATTTTGAACAAATTGTGAAGAGAGTTGATCTTATTGATGAGAAGCTCCAAAATTGCATTGTCCAATGAATTATTAAGCCTGATCAGCAAGCTGCTCACTCCTCCTCATCATTCATTCCCCATACAATTCCATCCCCCAACAATATTCAGATATCATTTGAACACATCAAGACCGACGCCCTAGAAAAAAGAAATGATGTTGAGATGACCCAGGCTACTGAAAGGGTTAGCAAAAAGAATAAATTAGAGATAAAATCAAGCCAAATAAAGAAGAAGAAGCAGAAAAGGGTACACCACACCCCTGAGATGACCCAGGCTGCCCAAGAAATAATTACCAAAGAAGTTCCCCCGCAAGAAGAACCTATCAAAGAAGCTCCCCCCCAACAAGAACAGTCCAAAGAAGCTGCCAAAGAAGATCCCCCCAAAAAAGAACATGTCAAAGAAGCTCCCACCCAAGAAGAACAGTCCAAAGAACCAGCTGCCAAAGAAGAACAGTCCAAAGAAGCACCCCCACAACAACAACCTTCGAAAGAAATTGTTCCATTCCAAAAAGTTCCCCATAAAGTTCCTCAAACTACAGAAATAATCAATGTTGATGATGTTGTAATAAAGGGTTACCCTGCAAGTGCCACAGTTAATTACAAAGGCGTGGAAATGTTGAGTCCAGCGCAGGAAGTTTTTCTTCGGGACAACATAAAGAAATATCTTGACAGGTAATTTTTTTTAGTATAATGCGCGTATGGTATGCGTATTACTTGCGTATGGTTTGCGTCCTTTGTGCGTATTAAATGTGTTTTTTATGCGTATACTGCGCGTACCTTATGCGTATTTTTTGTTTAAATATTTCAGTAGCATATGTGTATTTGAATCTGGGAACGTCATGATTTCAAGACGCATGATTGACGAAATATTATCAGACAGTTACCTAGACAATGACCATATTGATGCTTTTGCCATTTTACTAAATGAGAAGTCTAAAATTTCACCAGATCAGTATCAAAAATATCTATACATCTCACTAATGTATTGGGTTAGTATACTAGTTTATTTTATATATAATTTTTTATTTGAACTATTTAATTCTTATATTTAATTGTTTGCAGCATTACAAGGTAAAGGATGTAAAATCAGTGTTGTTCCTCGAGCACATAGACTACAAATCTGTTCAGTCAAGCAGTATTATAATTAATCCAATTATTCACGGAGAGCACTGGACCCTTCTAGTCGGTTACATAAAGCAGAAAAGGTGGGAATTTTACGACTCCATACCCAACCTTATGCATAGAAGTGTTGCTGTGAAGATAGTGAGTTTGATTCTAACCTTGAATTGTTTACAAATTTCGTGATTATTTTTTTTAATTGACTTAATTCTATTCCATATATTTTTCAGATTGCAAGTTTAAATAAGGATTGCAAAAAAGCCTTCCGTCAAAATATCACTAAATGGAGTTTCAAGACAATGAAGAAGGCGCCATTTCAGACCAACAATACAGATTGTGGTATGTTCGTCTGCAAATACATGGACAATATTGTTCGACAAAATAACTCCGGCTGGATGCAGAGAACGGATTGGCAAGAAAATATGCCCAAATATAGAGCAGAATTTGCATACGGATTGTTTTGTGCTGCAATGAAATGAACTTTTATATTTTAAATTTATGTACATAACTGGTATATTTTCCTTGTAATTAAGAAAGATTCTATGTGTTGAATATAATGTTTCTCACCATTGATCATTCATTTAAATCGATTAAGAAATTTATACTGAGGAATTTAAAATACGCACTCTATACGCGAACCATATGCGTTTCAGACGCAGCTCATACAACATATATACGCAGACAATGGTTCATGGTATTTTAAACAATAATCTAATTAATTTGAATGCACATCCCTATCAATAAAACCGGCAAGGATCGTCTAATAAAGGTTTTTCAACCTCTGATCCTTAATTCAAATCGATTAAGAATGTTTTCATTAAGGTTTATGAATACGCAAAGTATACGCCTTTCGTACGCGCTCCAGACGCACGGAATATGCATTCTATACGCATAAGGCAGTTCTTGGTTTTTTTGATAAAAAATCAAATTAATTAGGATTTAAATGATTTGATGCATCCTTTCGGTATGAAACATCCAAATACTCATTTTAGCATCGTTTGAAAATGATTTGTATGAATTTTCCAATGAGACTTCAAAGGTTGTGTATACCCTTGTGCTACACAAGTGATGGTTCTAGAGTGTGGGTGTTATGCTCCTATGGTGGAGCATTCATTAGAGTATGTGGAGTGGAGTCAAATTAATTCGAATGCACATCCCTATCAATAAAACCAGCAAGGATCGTCTAATATAGGTTTTTCAACCTCTGATCCTTAATTCAAATCGATTAAGAATATTTTCATTAAGGTTTATGAATACGCACAGTATACGCCTTTCGTACGCGCTCCAAATGCACGAAATACGCATTCCATACGCATAAGGCAGCTCTTGATTTTTTTATAAAAAAATCAAATTAATTAGGATTTAAATGATTCGATGCATCCTTTCGGTATGAAACATCCAAATACTCATTTTAGTATCATTTGAAAATGATTTGTATGAATTTCCCAATGAGACTTCAAAGGTTGTGTACACCCTTGTGCTACACAAGTGATGGTTCTAGAGTGTGGGTGTTATGCTCCTATGGTGGAGCATTCGTTAGAGTATGTGGAGTGGAGTCAAATTAATTCGAATGCACATCCCTATCAATAAAACCAGCAAGGATCGTCTAATATAGGTTTTTCAACCTCTGATCCTCAATTCAAATCGATTAAGAATGTTTTCATTAAGGTTTATGAATACGCACAGTATACGCCTTTCGTACGCGCTCCAGACGCACGGAATACGCATTCCATACGCATAAGGCAGTTCTTGGTTTTTTGATAAAAAAATCAAACTAATTAGGATTTAAATGATTCGATGCATCCTTTCGGTATGAAATATCCAAATACTCATTTTAGTATCGTTTGAAAATAATTTGTATGAATTTCCCAATGAGACTTCAAAGGTTGTGTACACCCTTGTGCTACACAAGTGATGGTTCTAGAGTGTGGGTGTTATGCTCCTATGGTGGAGCATTCATTAGAGTATGTGGAGTGGAGTCAAATTAATTCGAATGCAACTCCCTATCAATAAAACCAGCAAGGATCGTCTAATATAGGTTTTTCAACCCCTGATCCTTAATTCAAATCGATTAAGAATGTTTTCATTAAGGTTTATGAATACGCAAAGTATACGCCTTTCGTACGCGCTCCAGACGCACGGAATACGCATTCCATACGCATAAGGCAGTTCTTGGTTTTTTGATAAAAAAATCAAATTAATTAGGATTTAAATGATTCGATGCATCCTTTCGGTATGAAACATCCAAATACTCATTTTAGTATCGTTTGAAAATGATTTGTATGAATTTCCTAATGAGACTTCAAAGGTTGTGTACACCCTTGTGCTACACAAGTGATGGTTCTAGAGTGTGGGTGTTATGCTCCTATGGTGGAGCATTCATTAGAGTATGTGGAGTGGAGTCAAATTAATTCGAATGCAACTCCCTATCAATAAAACCAGCAAGGATCGTCTAATATAGGTTTTTCAACCCCTGATCCTTAATTCAAATCGATTAAGAATGTTTTCATTAAGGTTTATGAATACGCAAAGTATACGCCTTTCGTACGCGCTCCAGACGCACGGAATACGCATTCCATACGCATAAGGCAGTTCTTGGTTTTTTGATAAAAAAATCAAATTAATTAGGATTTAAATGATTCGATGCATCCTTTCGGTATGAAACATCCAAATACTCATTTTAGTATCGTTTGAAAATTATTTGTATGAATTTCCCAATGATACATCAAAACATTATGAAATGCAATAGAGGAGATCATAAATTCATAATCGATGTTTATGCGCTGTATACGCGGGACATACGCGCTGTATACGTGGGACATACGCACTGTATACGCGGGACATACGCAAATTAAATTTGACAGCTAAAACAAATCTTCTTACAAATAAAAATCCATCAACAAATATTCTTACAAATAAATATCCATCATACAAATATTCTTATAACATAGATTTCTCTGTTTTAATGATATCCATCATCAACTTCAGGTATTTTGCTGATGGCTTTTTGGAACGTACACCTGTTATGTGTTCCTCAGTGAAGCATTTGGGTATACTTGTGAAATTAGCATGCTTTGCTCGCTTTACTGATGGTTGACTGGACTGTTCCCCGGCTATGAAATCGTCTGTCATGCACTCAGGCATGCTGGTGAACTGCTGTACTGATGCCTGACTAGACGGGCATGCTTGTGATATGAAATCCTCCGTAAAGCATTCGGGCATTCTTGAGAAATTGTACTGCTTAGCTGGAGATGCCTGACTGGAATATACAGCATTTATGAAGTCCTCAGTGAAGCATTCGGGTATGCTTGTGAAATTACACTGCTGATCTGATGGTTGCTTGGAATGTACAGAATTTATGAAATCCTCACTTAAGCATTCGGGCATGCTTAAAGGAGTCTCAAATTTTGTTGTGTATTTCTTCATTGGTGGTTTCCCTGTTAAAAAAATTAATAACAATATGTCAAAATAGGCAATAAATAAAATTATTCAGAAAATAAAATATCATACTCTTTGTCTTTTTTTCCCAGTGGCTTTTCAGCCTAGCATTGGATATGCCTTTAGGACTACGCTTTAGAGGGTCTTTCAGTTGTACACTGCCACCCTGTGTAGTCTTGTATGTCTTTCTCTTCCCAAAAACAACCAAATCGAGTTTTACAGATGTATCCTTCATCACAGCCATTAGGAATTCTTCACCACCCTCATTCAGCTGCGCTCGTATGCTCATTTCATATGCAAACCTGCTTATATAATTTCTGAATATGAATCCACTACTAGCTTCAGAGCTATTCTGAGAATTTTCTTTCAAATTTAGACCAGCATATATATCTTGTCGAGCTCGTGCTGACCATCGCAACAGTAGGTACTTCTCGAGTATTTTCCCAATAGCCATTTGCCTCAAAACTATTATGCAGTGAGAACACAATAAACCCATCGTTTCAAACTTTCTGCAGGAGCATTGAATGTTACCATTTTGTGCATCAAAATCAACAACCCATGGTTTAGAGTGATCCTTGGTCTCTGTGTAATAGACAAAAAATTTAGAAGAATCACTAGACGTAAGCTCTACACTCATTACACCTACACCTTGTAGAAATTCTTGTTCAAAAAATGAATATAGTTTCTTTGAATAAAATTGAGCAGCTTGCTTTAATATTGAGCAGTTTTTTATTACAGGTTCTATTTCGGAGTGGCTGCATCTATAATCCTCATCCTGTTCATTCCGGCGCCAATTCCTCATCAACTTCTCTAAATCCAAAAAGCAATCAGTTAAAGAACTTGTGGGCTTAGAAATGCCATGACACACATTATTAGTAGACTCGCTACGTTGTGTGGATAGAATGTCCATGCTAAAATAATCCTTATTGAAGGCAGTTGACCACTTATTCCTTATCCTATAAAGATCCTGCAACCAAACATGATCTTGGAGGTTCCCTTGTATGATCAATTCAGCCCATGCATTCTCAAACTCCTCCTCAGAGTCACATCTGCTCAAACACTTATTGAAGAGGCCTTTGACTTTGTTGTTGGTATTGTAGCACGATACTTTTGATGGAGCCTTTTTTCGGATATGCCATTGGCACAGTCTATGACGACTGTGAGGTAGTGCAACTTCTATGGCCCTAGCCATTGCCTGATCTTGATCTGTATAAATTGTTATTGACTGTTTATCACCCATCATTCGAACAAAAGTTGTAAACACCCACGTAAATGATTCAATTGTCTCTTCGGACAAGAAGGCCACCCCAAGCAAAATGTTTTGCCAATGATTGTTAACCCCAACAAATGGTGCACATACCAAATTATACTTATTAAGCCTATAACTTGTATAAAAAATTACCACATCACCAAAGCAGTCATAATCTATCTTACCAATCGCATCAACCGAAAAAAAATTTAACAATCTATCAAATTCATCCTTCTGGACATCCCAAGAGAACATGTTATCATTAAGTTGTCGTTCTTTAAATAACTCAATCAAAGTATTAGTGTCCCCAAGTTCAATCTTAGCTCTTTTTATTTTTTGAATAAAGTTGTACGCATCCCTCCTTGTGAATCCAATATTTTCAACACCTCCAACTTCATCAGCAAGGAAGGAAAATGCATCAATCGTTCTTATCCCAGCATCTGTCATTACTTTAAGAACAGAAGCTTTTTCATCACACATATTCCTGCATGATCTAAGAAGATGCCGGTCTTCTGGCCTAGGCAAATCATGATTGTGATTTTCAATAAATTTTTTCACCTTCCAATATCCAGCTTCATCCACTGTAAACCTAACCATAGCTGGACAACCAGTTCGAGTATCTGATCTTCGATATTTCCTTTGGATATTAAGATCAGGCAACTTCTTGAAACCAGCTTTTGAACAAACAAAGTCCTTGAATTTTAAATTTCTGGAATTTGGCCAGTAACTGTGATGATCCTTACGAACACTAAAACCAAGATTATATCCATAAGAACGATAAGCCTCGTATGCTTCTTTCTCATTAACATAAATATCCTGAGAAATACGCAATAAGTGAATGGTAAAATACGCAACCAATACACAACATATACGCAAATGATAAGCAGCAATTAAGCAACACATACACAAGGTATACGCAATATATACGCAATGTATACGCAATATATACGCAAATATATACGCAATATATACGCAATATATACACAAATATATACGCAACAAACCTTTGAAATAAGAAAATCGAACTACAAAATCCTTATTGTAGCCTAGATCAATAATGCTTTAGAAGAAGACAACATCGAGTATTCTTTTTAAATCAATTGCAATTTTACATTATGCACATTGTTGATAAAAAACCGCATCTTTGCTAAACACAATAAATGCACAAAGAAAACTTGAAGGAGGCGAACTTTACCGAGATGCTGAACTTTTCGTCCAAACCCGCTGGTTCTACGTGTTCTGCTTCATGTGCGCTTGTTTCCGGGACGTCGGCATTCTCAAGGTTATCGGCTTCCTCCGAGACCTGCGAAAAAATTGTCTGCTCATAAAAACCAACATCCTCCTCCAGATCAATCTCCATCTTCATCGGCATTTTCTCTGCGAAATTTTTGGCTTCTCTGCGAAAATTTTGGCTCTAAGCTTTATATATTGCGATGATTCGCGCGCGACTTAAATTCTCAAAAAAGAAGCGCCAACCTAAATCTCCCGGGTCGGGCTGGAAGACGAGTCGGGTTTACGAGGTTTACGCAAGGCAATTGACTGTTTAACCCTTTCCAAGTAAGCAACCGAACACATCGTTGTGATCGGATTCCACACGCAATAATTTCTCCATCTCTTCACCATCAATTTTCAAAGGGATTTCATCAGGTAAAGTAGATTCTTTTGAGATTTGGACACATATCCAGGCAAATGTTAATCTTGTGCGATTGGAATATAAATAATATGAAATATAGTGGTATGCATGTAATTTTTTTTATTTTTTAGGGCAATCCAAAGAAACCCTATTATAAATAACAAACCCACGCCATTCGCGCACTGTTACTTTGTCTCAGTCTCACCTTCCAGGTTCTTACGCCTACGATCCTATCTCCACAGGCCTTGCTCACCTCCCAGTTTTCTTGAACCTAGAAACCAATTTCCATGGCCGAGGAGGAACCTTTAGCTGTTGCGGAGTCGGTTGGCTCCGAGGGAGAAGAGGCTTCACTTCCGGTGAAAGAAATAGTGGTGGAAGGAACAGAGCGGTCGGAAGAAGGGACGCTGGAAGCCGCTGTCGAGGCAGCGGAGACTCAGGTTGCCCCGGATAACAAGAGGAAGCTTGATGATCTGGAGCCTCTCGAGAATTATGAGGCCCCTGCCAAGAAGCAGCAGATCGGCGTAGCGGAGCCCACTTCAGAGAGTTCGGTTCCCGCTGAAGATCAGGGAACGGTGGCGTCGGATGAAGCTTCGCGAGAAATTGGAGCTCAGGAAACTGACGGCTCTGGTCTGTGTCGCATTGGTTCCAGCTTTCGTTTTTTTTTTCTTTTGTTTTGCCTTTTCCAAGCATACAGATTAGGATTTTTAATGGTTTGAGTGCTTCCCTCAGGGGAAGTGTTTAGATATTATCGCGCTTTCTTAGAAATTTTTGTTCCTAGGATACCCGACCACGGAAAAAAATGTTGCAGTGGCTGATAGCACGACGTCAGACTCGGCGCATGGTATCACTGCAGTTGACGGGAATGTTGAAGAGCACTCAGGCCAGAATGAAGAGATTGGCGGGGAAGGCATGTCTCGGATTTTTTTTAGTTAGATTGAATGCGTGGTGATGGTACTTTTTTTTTTATTTCTTGTTTATGCATGTGATCTGCGTCCGAGTGCTGCGAAACTAAAACTGAAAAAACCAAACATTGTGCTAGATGATTTCTACTTTGCCTGTTCTGCTTATTTTTTTTCTCATCTGATTCACGAGACCTCTTCCTTGTGTGTGTTACCTTTTGTGTTAAATCTAAATCATTGAGCTAAAATTGAACTTTAGAGTAAGCCGGGCTTGGATTAAATCGAGCTAACTCTGAAGTTTAGTAAATATAGTTTGTACTTATGAACTCATATATACTTGTATCATGTGTTTTTGAATATTTGTAGTTATGCATCTATAGATCTATTTATGTATCAATTCGTTAATGTGAAACTGAAAAATATCTTATAAGATGAAAAATATAATAATTTTTTCATTTGAAATTCAATCTAGTTGAGAGCTTGAGGCAACCTATCATTAGGCCTTACACAGGTTGATATGGGGTGTTATTGCTTTGAGATGATTTTGTGCTTGGGTTGAATTGTATTGAGATCGGACCGTTCATAACCCTACCAATATGCAAAAACTCAGGGGATTTAAACGGGGGATCCTATAGTTTGTTGCTTCTTTATGCTAAAGAAAGGCCCTGTGAATGGAGGAATCATGGAAGGGTTAGGAAAATACCTTTGAAAACCTAGAGGTGTATTTTTGAAAAAAAAAAAACAAAGAAATCCAGGCAGATATAAGCCTTCTTGATTTCTCTTTGCTTCTCTTAGTGGAATGCCATTTAGTTTTCATCTCACAATTCTTCTTGAAAGTTTTGGTTGAATTACATGAGTTCCCTTACACAATCTGCTGCTACTTTGTTAATGTGTTTGTAAGTTTTGAGGGCTTCGTTACTAGTCTGATGAATAAAGTCTCCATGAAATGGATTGGAAAACTATAAGAATAAGCCAGTGAAGATGTAGTTTGAAAGCTGCTTCTGCATCTGAAATATTATAAAGTTATTTCTGACCAAAAATTCTAATTTTCAATGGTGTTAAGCCTTACTGTGTAAAAGTAAAAATTTAGAGCTTTGTCTCTTTATTTTGCCTTATTTTTAATTTTTTTATGTGCATTTTACTTGTGTGGTCTCTTACATATTGGTAAACTTCAAGGTGCATTGTAAGTTTATTTGCTTGGCTTAGTTGGACATTTGGTGATATAGGTCTTAGGCAGGTGATGATGGAAAAGGAGCTATTAGGGAATGGGCAAATTTCATCAACAAGCAACATAGAACATGCTTATATCGACGATGCACAAAATGCTTCTTTGGCTCCTCAGCAAGATGGTTTTCCACATGATATGCATCAGATTCCGTATGATCTTTCAAGTTCATCACGGAAAATTGAAGTTCCAAACAACAAGGTAATTTTATGCACACTTCTCTATGATTAGTTTCTTTGGAAACAAAGTAATCAACAATCTTCTTTGGATTGTCTTTTTCCCCACCATACCATTGTCATCAAAACTACATTTCTCTCATTGTGATTTTTTAAATTTTTTCCCTAATACATGATTGTTTTTTCAACAGCAAACTTTTCTTTTGATAAACTCAAGGCAATCATGTTTCACTTATTTTATATTTACAGTAGCATAGATCTTATTGAGATTGCTATTGTCATTGTAATAAACAAATGGAAAGGGTGGTAGAAAAAGAAAGGTGAGGGTAGTCCTCACCATTATTTAACATGAACTAAGAACTATAAGATAAATATGGTGGGCTAGCATGCTATAGGAGGAATATCAACCAATGGTGTTAAGAGCAGGAGGTGGTCGAGCCTAGTATAAATTTTTCCTTTATAAAGAACTATTGTAGAGTGTTGAACATTTAGATAGTGGTATTGATGATGTGGTTTTTGAATCATTATGCCTTGTTGATATAGGAAAGAGAGATAGTTTAATGGGGCTAGGGTTCTCCTTATTTGAAAGACAAGGAAGCCAACTAGTCAAGCATTTCTTAGATGCTGACTCTTTATCTTAACATAAGAGAACAAATTTTCATTTCCTAACAATTTTCCATGAAGGATTAATCCCACAAAAGATCAATATGGGATGTCCACCTTAATGTCTAAAATTGTGCAATTAGGTATTAAGGCATTTTTCATTTGTGAGGCGAGTCACAAGCCTCAAGGCATTTGGAGGCGTAAGCCTCAAAATTAGAAAATTACGTAAAGTCAAAATAAGTATTTTTTATATAATAACTAAATAATATGTTAAAAGTTATTAAAAAAAATAAATTGTCATATATATGAAACACAAAATGCACAATATAGAAAATGACAAGTAATCAACTGTGTGAAATTGAATTGAAATTTAAACATCACAATAATAAAATAATATAAAATATAGTTCATCTCATAATTCTATATTTCCCAATATATTGTTCATTAACATTTAATATAAAAAAGAAATAGTAATGACATAGGCTCATAGCAAAAATAAGCTTTAACAAAAACTATTTTTTTATATACCTTTTCTGGTTTATTGTTTTTGTGCTTGACCGTGGTAGATGTAGATGCTCTATTTCTATCATCGTCAAAGAAATCAACATTCAAATCTTCCTTTTGCAATTTAGATGTCATACCCTCCAATTCATCATCTACAAAACACTAGTCATCTGATGTCATATCCTCACAAATTGAAGGATCTTCATCATCCTTCAACCATTTCTTCTTCAAATTCATTTCTTTAAGTTTTTTATTATACATAATGTATACTAAGGAATTCATCCTTAAGCTTGTCAAACGATTTTTTTTCTTTGTATGCACTTGGTTGTATGTGCTCTATTTGCGTTCACATCCCGATGAAGAGCACGTTAATCCTAAAACTTTCACAGCGAAATACTACAATTTTGGAGTGTCATCACCAAACTGAATCCACCATTCAACTAAGATTCATATATATAAGTGGAGTTAGTACTAATGGAATGACTTTTAAATAAATGAGTATATAATAAAGTAAAGCAACAAATTAACTTACCCAAAGATCGCTTGGAAATAATATCATTTGGTTGTTGTAATCCAAAAAAACCTTTTTTATTTATAAATAGTATTAGTTGTATGTCAACATTTGATTTTTTAGTTGAATCAGCTATGAGTGTATTTATGTAATGATATAATCCTAATTTTATCTTAGGATTTCTAAATTTATTCTCAACATATTGATATTGAGGGTTCATATAATAGCCTGCTGCATGCAAATTTCGTGAAGCTGTAGTTCCCATCTATCATCAGTAATATTTTTAATTTATCTTTAGCTCCCCTCTTCACCTTCTAAACTGCAGGCAATCATTTCTTTTGCTTTGTCTATAACATTGTATATAAAACCCATATCAGGCTTCTTCTCGGCATAGGCCATCCTAAGAACTTGCACTAATGGCAGAATGGTTGTGATTGTATACATGACACTTTGCCAAAAGTTTTCATTTATAATAATTTTTCTAACCTCTTTCTTCTCAGATTTTTCTCCCAAGCTTAGCTCAACTATTGTATAGAGGTAAATATAGACTCCAAAGGTTGCCTAGCGTCCAATATATTCTGTAGAGTCAAGTAAGTAGTGACAAATCTTGTTGCTGCAGACAAAATATTTTTTTCTTTGAAAATTTTCTCAGAAGCGCCAAACTCCAAGAATGATTGTAAATAAATTTATGTATCTTCTTTGCTTTTGTCAAATCATTTTTGCGCTACGGCAGCTCCCCAAGCTTCTCAAGGATTAGATCAATGCAATGTGTGGCATAGGGATTCCAATATAAATGTTGCCTTTTCTTCATAAGTTTTGTCCTTGTGGCCCTATAAGCACTAACATTATTTGTTACCACTTGGACAATCAAGTGCTCTCCAATCTTCTGAACAACACTGTCTAGCAATCCAAAAATAAACTCAACATCTTTAACAATATCAAATTCCTCAATTGACTTTAAAAAAAAAATGGTGCCATATAGGTTATTAATCAATATGTTAATTAAACTTATGTTCTTCACATCTTACCATTTATCAAACATAATTGTAATACCTTGTTTGGGCCCAAGTCCTCTTAATTTACTCAATATTTTTTTCAGTATTACTCAACTATTTGCCACTCAAAAAGTGGAAAGATACTACAATAACAATCTGCTGCAAATTCTTCTGATTGACTTGAAAGGTAGGAATGTATATGTATAAAAGATTTGTTGATTTGAGTATAAATTTTTTAGAAGTTTTCATTATACTAATTTAATTATAATCAAAATTTCAAGTTAGAAAGATAAATTAATATATTATGTTGATTTGATTATAATTTTTTAAGAAGTTTTTATTATACCTACTAATTTAATTATAATCAAATTTTAATTGAGTTTAATTAATAATTTAACAAATTTATTTATAAATTTTAAATTAAAAATAGCAGTAGTTTGTTGAGCATTATTTTTAATGTTTTATGAATAACAAATAATGATGTTTAATCTACCCATCTAATTATTATCAAATATTAAAAAAAACAAAATATGGTTTTTAACCATAATTGTAAAATTTTAAAAAAATTGTGTCATCAAATATTAATAAGAAATAAAATTATATTTTTAGTCTTTTGATCTAACCATTTTTAAAATATTTTATCATACTTACACTATCATTAATATGAACAAATTTTGAAAAACATAATAATTCATCATAAAATAAATAATAAAAAACAACTAAAAATTATCAGTAAATAAGCATTCCCTTAAACACTTATTGAGTTTCTTGTTAAGAAAAGAAAAACCTTCATAAATGTAAATGACCTAGAGGGTCAATATTTAATCCTATTTATTAATGCATTAAATAAAAGAAAAATATTTAATTTTATTCAATTATTAAAATAGATGAACTTAGAAAACTTGAAAAGATGGATTAAAGCTTGAAATAACAGACAATGAAGCAAGAGGAATGCTGGAGAGGGCTGTTCAGTTTAATCAATAGAAAGAGAAGTTTAATTGACTTTTGGTTTCTTTTTTTGTAAGAACTCTTGCTTTGAATACAAATTGAAATTCAAATCACAGAAATAAAAATTCATAATACAAATCAACCGCAAAATCCATTAAAAGCATATGTAATAAAGTAATGATGCAGATTAAAAGTTACTTCTTTGTAGAGAAGTGTATCATGTAAAAATAACAATAAAAAAATTAAGCAAGAGAAAAAAAAAATACTTACCTTCGATGCAGCAGAAGCGAGGTCGAACAACACTGACGAAGGAGTACATGAAAGGTTAGAAAGATGGTTATTAACGTAGCGAGAAAAGGTCGAGGAACCTTTCGTGACTTTCGACCAATAGACAACCTCGTTGACGTGTGCTGACTTCCAATCGAATAGGGGATGTCGTGGACGAAGGCGAATGGGCTTTTAATGAATCGTGCGAAACTACCACAACAGACGAAGGTGTCGTCAAACCTTTCGTGATTTCCGATCCAACTCGTCGAACTATGCTAACTTATGATCAAACAGGGAAAGTCGTCACGAAGGAGAAGTAGTTTTAGCAAATCGTTTAGAATTTTGCTGCAGTAGACGAAGTCAAACAACACGTGAAAACTGAAAAATGAACCGAGGATGCTTAGGTTTAAGCTTTTAATTTTTTTTTTCTATTTTATTGAGGCGAATGCCTCACATAAATGAAGTGTGGCGCGCCTTTATAAACTCAAGGCTTACACCTCACAAAAGCCCTTCCATGCGTTCGCCTCGATACGTTCCGAATGAAAATTGCGTTGAGGCGCGCCTCAAGTTGCGCAATTTTACACAGTGGTCCACCTTGACCTAGGCTTATTTTTGGAATGGTGGGAGAAAAAAAAAAATTTTTGACAGAAAAGAGCCATGGGATTATTAATTTGAAAATCTAAGTTAATATTAGAAAGAGCAATCAGTGGCTTTGAGTTTACTCATCAAATTAATTCAAAAAAGAGGAGGTGATCAAATTATTTTTACAAATAAGTAGATGAATCTTCTTTTGTCTGTGATTCCAAATTGGTAATAGATGGAAAGGGGGATGTTAAATGAAAGGTTGAGGGTATACCTCATTATTATTCAATATGAAAACAAAGAGCTATAATAATATATTTAATTTATGGTCATCATTTTATATGATGCAATTTAAACCAATGGTGTTAAGATTATGGTGGCCATGTCTAACATGAATAGGTGGAGAGATGATGATGATAAAACCATGAACAAATGATTCTTAAGAGTATGCGGTGGTCAAGCCTAACATAAATGGGTGGAGAGATGAAGTTGATAAAACCATGAATGATAGAGAGGATAAATATTCATTCATGATTGAAAGGGAAGATGCGAAGTATTATTTATGGATACTCACCAAACTAACCATAACAGTGAGAATCCACCAAGCTCCTTCCTTACCAATGCTTTTCAAGTATTTTACATGATTCAAGCCAAGTCTTCATTTATTATAGGAGCATTCTCCTTTATATAGCATTTTTCTTTCATGAATACATGAATAAAACATAAAACAAATGCAAGAGTGGCTGGACATGAAAGCAGGAATATTGAGTTTTCTATGCACCAAATGTAGATCTATTCTTTGGTTTAAGTCTTGTTTTCTTCCATTTGAAAATTCAAATTCCTTTGGTTCCTTCGTGAGGTGCTACCTATAGGGGGGTGAGAGAGATAATATTGATTTTGTTTTTGTGCATACATCAAAAATAGGTTAATTATTATTTTTTAATCCTCACAAGTCCTTTGTGATTTGCATGTCAATTTGATACGCATATAAAATTTTTTTCCCCAATCAGTGCATCGTTTGAATGAATCACAAGGCATGTTGATATTTGAATTTCATTTACTATACGAAGCCATGTGTTAGTATTAACAATAAAACCATGATGTTATATAGTCGGCTGTTGGTAGGCCTTGTTTTCTATCTATATGATGATTGAATAATGTGGAATATTTATGTTTTGATTAAGGTAGATCAAAAAAGTCTTGATTAGAAAGTATTAAAAATATCTTTTTTATTAAATTTAAATGATAATTTGACTCTTAATAGGACAATTGAGAAAAATAAATCATGTAGCCCACCCATATAGTGGGATAAAGGCTTTTTTGTTGTTGTTTTTTTATTGATCCCTCATTGGATTTTTTAGCTTATTATTCTTTCATCTATTCATTGAAGAAAAGTGTATATAATACATATTGATTGTTATGAACTATGCTATTGGAAAAAAAAGGCTATTCAAGTTCAGTTTGCCAATGGAATATTAAAATAAACTCTTACTGGATGATTACATGCGGTTTAAAATTGCGCAATATGAGGCTCGCCTTGAGGCCCGCATTTGCGCAATTCTAGAAAAAAATGCCTCGATGCTTACGCCTCAAGTTTTTTTATGAGGCTTGCTCCTCAACTTTGTTGAGGCCCGCCTCGAGGCCTGCCTCGCCTCACTGGCATGAGGCTTACGCCTCACACTATATATATTAATACATAAATCTTGAAGTAAATGCCCGACACTGGACTCTATAGGAGAGGAGGAAGGGGAGAGAGCAGTTCATCATAATGATGATTCAAATGAAGAACCCCTTAGTGATGACAGTGCTAATGACTTATGAGTTCTTATGTGATATGTCATTGCTATTTATTTTTGGAAATTTGAATTATATGTTAATGAAAAAAATACTGAGATTTGGGAAAGATAGAATTATGAGTTGAACTATATTTCATGTTGTCTTATTATTGGGATATTTTGATTTCACTTAATATCTTATGTTTTTTTATGTTTTATATTATTCACTCATTAGTATATAAAAAATTTATCATTTTATGTTTACACAATCTTTTGATTTTGAGGCTTACGCCTCAAAACGCCTTGAGGCTTACGCTTCGCCTCACGAATGAAAAACGTCTCAATACCCGAATACGCAATTTTAAACATATGACTGGTGTATAAAAATCTTCTTTGTAAGTTACTTTTTTTCAGTGCTATCGGTACTTGGTGGTTTAATGCAAGGTTTACAATTGTGCAATTGAGTGTTGAGAAGTTTTTTATTAGTGAGATGAGGCGTAAGCCTCAAGGTATTTGGAGGAGAAAGTCTCACAATTAAAAAATTGCATGAAGTTAAAATAAAGGTTGAAAGTGAATTATTAGCATCATAATCAAATAACATATTACAAAATTACATATTAACATTTTAATGTATTAAGAAGTAATAAATTGACGTACATATTAAGTAATAAATTGCACAAGACGCAAATTATGAAGTTACAAATTGCGTGAAATAGATGTAATATATGCGTCAACATGCCATAGTAATATAAGTTATATTAATTAATTAAAAGTAACAAAATATATCAAGGCTAAGTTAAAGATTAACTATGTTTGTCACAAAATTTGATCATTCATTCCTAGTTTCATACTCTTCAACATTAAACTTTCAAAGATCAAATTAACAATATAATAACTCAGAAGTCATCACTTAGGGTGTGCTAATTGGATTCGTCGTTGCATCAAATGGCTTTCTTCCTTTCCTCATCATTTGTGGAGTCCAAGGCCTCTCATTCTTCTTTTTTCATCTTTAATCTCAATCATTTTCCCATTCCTTAAATATTGTTAAACAACAAAAAATATGAGAAACTCCTCTTTTTTGTTCTTTTTATTATTGGCTTGTATTAGTTGCAAATGCTTTATTTCTATCACCATCAAAGAGATCAACATTTATATCTTCTTCTTATAAACTAGATGGTGTGACTTCAACTTCATCATACATGAACTATTCGTCATTCAATGGAATATCATTAGATAGCAATGAATCCTCATCATCTTTCAAACTTTTTTTTTTTTCAATTTTTGTACTTAAGTTTCAGGTTGTACATGATGTACATCAAAGAATTTAATATTAGATTTTTACATGATTTCTTCTTTTTGTGTGAATTTGATTATACATACATCAGTTGCATTCACATCCGTATGAAGAGCATGCAAACTCCAAAACCTTAAAAACAAAATATGTTAACTCTCGAGTGTCATAAACAAATTGTATACACCACTCAATTTAAGTATGAAGAAATAAACATAATTGAAAAAAAAATGGAAAGTAGAAATTTCATCCAGCACAATAGGAACAAAAAAAAAAAAATAAAAAAATCTGGAGATTTCGTTTTGTAATTGTCTTTTGCTTACTGAGACCCCCCCTTCATTATTTTTAAAAGGTACAAGTTGCATATTAGCATTTTCCCTTTCAGATGTGTTGGCAAAAAAGTATTTTCATGATGGTAAAGCCTTAAATTTATCTCAGAATTTGTTAATTTATATATTGCATATTGAAACTAGAGATTTAGATAATAGTCTGCAACATGTGAATGATGATAAAGTTGTAATACCCATTTATCATCGATTGTATATAAAATCCATTATCATATATTTCCTTATAGTTTGTCTCATCTCCTCCTAAAGTATAGGTTATCAACTCCTTCACTCCATTCATTGCTTTGTATATAAAATCCATTGCAAACTTCTTCTCTGTATCAAGCATCCTCAACGGTTGAACTACTGGCTTTGTTGTTATTATTGCATATGATATAGTTAGCTAGAATCTTTCGATCAAAAGAATTTTTCTAACCTCCTTTCCCTCAGCTTTCTTTGCTCAAGCTTAACTCAACTACTGAGTGGAAGTAAATATTGCTTTCAGAGGCTGCATGGCTTTTAGCATGCTTTATAGTGTCAAATAAACTGCAACAAATCTTCTTGCACCAGGTTGTAGTATCTCTTTCTTTGAAAGCTTCATCGTAATGATAATATATGACTTTGCTGATCTTCTTGGTTTTACTTTGTGCATTTTTGTGTTGTGGCAACTCACTTAGCTTCTCAATTACGAGATCTATATAATGTACAACACATGGAGTCTAATATAAGTTCATTCTCTTCTGTAATAATTTGACTCTTGCTGCCTTGCAAGCTCTAGCATTATTTGTTACAATTAGTACAACTAAATACTCTCCTATCTTCTTAATCACTCAATCTAGTAATCCAAAAATCTACTCTGCATCCTTCACTTGATCACATGTTTGTACAGACTTAAAGAAAATAGTTCCGTATGGAATATTAATAGCATGTTGATTTAATTTCTATTCTTAATGTCAGACCATCCATCAGATATCACAATAACCTCGGTCTTGTTCCAATTTTGCTTAATTTCTTCAATACCTTTCTCTTTGTTGGCGAACTCCTTTAAAACTAACATGGACGAGGTTTTCAAGTCTCAATCATAAGCTCTGATGGAATGGATTATGGTGTAGTAGGAAGGAGAGATTGCAGCATTAAATGGGAAAGTGTTCTCATAAAAAAAAACTCCTTATATTGATACAAACACATTTGCGTGCCTCCTTGACAGTCTGTGGGGACAATATCTGCTATGCAGAAGGCCTATTTCGTTGCCTATCATCCTCTTGGTTGACGATGTAATGATGCATGGGACCTCTTGCACACCCCAGTTATTCATTGGTGGCATGGATGATGACAAGTGCTGGCTACTACGCTCACTCCCATATAATAAGCTAGATTTGACATTGTTGACTTATTCATATATGATCTAATAACCTCTTTTAGTATTTTTGGTACTTTAGCACATGGTGCCACATTTTTTTATGATGTCCGGAGACATGTTCCTTCATCCTTAGTACACCACCGTTAACTACCTTGTCACAATAA
The DNA here is from genome assembly GCA_016618105.1 of Dendrobium huoshanense. NCBI lineage: Eukaryota > Viridiplantae > Streptophyta > Magnoliopsida > Asparagales > Orchidaceae > Dendrobium > Dendrobium huoshanense. The sequence continues at coordinate 69,950,167 of CM028344.1, read as the reverse complement.
TTGCATTTCAAATATACTTATGCTTTGTCACTTCCTCCTACATCAACTTGAAATGGTTTAAAATTGTGCAATATGAGGCTCGCCTTGAGGCCCGCCTTTGCGCAATTCCAATAAAAAACGCCTCGAGTTTTTTTTATGAGGCTTGCGCCTCAACTTGGTTGAGGCCCGTCTTGCCTCACTGGCATGAGGCGTAGCCTCATGCTATATATATATTAAAACTTACATAAATCTTGAAGTAAATGCCCGACATTGGACTCTATAGGAGAGGAGGAAGGGGAGAAAACAACTCACCATAATGATGATTCAAATAAAGAACCCCTTAGTGATGACAGTGATGATGACTTATGAGTTCTTATGTGATATGTCATTGCTATTTATTTTTTGAAATTGGAATTGTATGTTAATGAAAAGAATACTGGGATTTGAGAAAGATAGAATTTTGAGTTGAACTATATTTCATGTTGTCTTATTATTGAGATATTTTGATTTCACTTCATATCTTATGCTTTTTTATGTTTTATATTATTCACTCATTAGTATATAAAAAATTTATCATTTTATGTTTACGCAATTTTTTGATTTTGAGGCTTACGCCTCAAAACGCCTTGAGGCTTACGCCTCGCCTCACGAATGAAAAACGCCTCAATACCCGAATACGCAATTTTAAACATGTTGAATGCTATGTTTTCATGTCAGGTCTTTTCTATGACCCAATGTGGATTTTTTCTTGCCTCTAACCATTTTGTCCAAAACTCTAAATTGAAAATTTTATTTACATTTTACCGTATGAGAGCATTCAAAAAAGTAGACAACTTAAATTAGCCATTCAAAAGCAATTAAAATATTAAATTAACTAAAATCAAAGAAATTAGGGTTTCAAAAATTTTAACTCTTTGCAGAAAAAAATATATGTGGAAGAAAGAATGCTTGTAAAAGAGGGAAACTAGGGTAGTAGGAGGAACACATGTTGGTGGCAGGTTCACCGGTGCTGGAGGTGATTGTTGGCATTGGGGAAGGGCGCTAGCCTCGGTTCTGGCTTCACGAGATGAATTGCTGTGGTCTCGAGCAACAGCGTGGGCAAGTTTAGTTGTTTTAGTTATTTAGGTGTTTAATCTTTGATTTTAAATTTCCAAAGAAAAAAAAAATTCTAGTGGCGTATGCCTCAAGCAGCTAAGGCAGGATGTCTTAAGTCACGCCTAGACATCCTGCCTTAGCCAATGTGAGGCAAATGTCTCAATTTGGCCACCTAAGGCATGCACCTCCAGGTGAAATGCGCTGAGGTGCGCTTCAAGGTACCCCTCATATTGCACAATTTTAAGCATAGTTTTGGTTCATTTTCTTGTTTTACTTTGGGAATCTTTTGTGCAAAGTTTATATATATATATTTGTGCTGTGTTGATTCCTTTGTCTAATACTATGGTCTTTAGGTTGGTATCCTTATTGGCAAATCCGGGGAAACTATTAGATTTCTTCAAATAAATTCTGGGGCAAGTATTCAGATCACAAAGGATGCTGACGTTGGTCAACTTTCTTCCACTCGACCTGTTGAGCTGACAGGGACTCCGGAAAATATTAATAAGGCAGAGCAGTTGATAAAAAATGTCATTGCTGAGGTTTGCTACTGTACTATGAATTGCTAATTTTATTGTCACCCATGTTGATTTGTAGTTGCTTATGTACTAGAGGATTGGTTAAATATGGACTTTGTTATAATTTTCTTGTTAGGCTGATGCTGGAGGATCTCCGTCATTGGTGGCTAGGGGATTTAGTACTTCACAACCTGACAGTGAACAAATTGAGATACAAATACCAAATGGGAAGGTGCAGACCATATCAAACGTTCATTGCCATTTTCATTGCAGCCTTTTTCCTTAGCAATTTTTTTTACATTTTTTAGGTTGGAGTGATTATTGGTAAAGGTGGCGGAACCATAAAGAACATGCAAACAAAAACTGGTGCTCGGATTCAGGTTTTTTGAAATCTATTTTTAATTGATGAATAAGTGCTTATTTCTCAGAAATGTTGAAACTAAGGGCACCATAACTTTTAAAGATATTATGTACTGGTTTATGTTATCATGCAGTTGATACCACAACATCTTCCTGAAGGTGATTCATCAAGGGAAAGAACTGTCCGGATAACTGGTAACAAAAAGCAAATTGAATCTGCTAAAGAATTGATCAAGGATGTTATAAACCAGGTCTGTAGGTCAATGTTTTTGTTTTATAATCTGTGTGCTCTAAATGTTCTCTTGATATCTCTGTTATAAGGTTGTCAACTTTCATTTTTTTGAGAGACGAAACAAATTATAGTGGTAAAAATTTAGTAGCAGTAGAGTTTTTTTTTTGCTTCTTCCCACCGTATTATGCAGAAGTCAACTATTGAGTATTAAACTATTTGTCACGAAGATTTTGATCTCTTGATAAAATCATTGTAAAATTAAAGTCTTATTTTTTTAGTTAACTAATGGAGAGTCTTGAGGTGTCAATGTCCTTAATGTCCAGCTTCACAAAACAATTGTATAATGGCCTTCATGCTAGTAGGTCGTTCTTCTTTGAGCCAAAACTTGCAAAGTACTACTTACAATAGCTTGCTGGCTTAATTGATCTGAAGAGTGAGAATATGAATATAAACAGAGGGGAATGGTTAGATTATGATGGGGAGCTGGTGTTTGTGCGAAGGGATACACAAAACTTATTTGTTTTAAGAAATAAACCCTACCAATCATCATAAAATCATACTTATTTTGCACCAACTCTTTAACACCCAAGGCATATGGGTGACCCAAGGTACCATTTAATTGGCTTACGCTGTCCTCTTTGATCATGTGTAAAGTGATATTGTAAAAATATGTAGAGGTTGGTTGGTCAGCAATGTTTTGAGTATGAGTCAAAGTAAGTGTAGCTTTAACAATTAGATCGATTGGATGGTTGTGTTTCAAATACATTTTATTTTAGACAGAATATGGAATTCACATTATAGTTCATTTTCAATGTATTTGGAATTCTCTCTAGTTTGGTGAGTTCCAAATATATAGCTTGTACAGTGATGTCGATTGCTTTCGTTACCACGGGCCACCACCTAATGCTATTTGTCAACCGCCATCGACCATTCACACCCATCGTTTCGGGCCACCGCCACTGCCAATCCAATCTTTGCTGCTCATCGTTTCTGCCCGTCGCCGTTAACCACGTTCAATCAAATATCATTCATAATGTACTATTTTTTTACTCTGCATTCATTTTCGTCAAATGAAAAAAAAATGTAAATTTTATTTGTAGTGTACTCAACCAACTTTAATGGGTTTTCATTACGCTAATTTTACTTTATACTTTATTTTTTTTACATTGCAATCCCTTTTCATTAGAACAAACTACCCCATAGTTTTTTTCCTCCAGGCAACATGCATCTTTGGCTAACACCTTTTAATCATAAGAAAGTTGAGAAAACCTTTAGTTTTTTTTTCTGTATTTTTGTATTTTTTATTATGAATATGTAATGAATTATTAAATCATTCTTTTTGTTTTATTGAATGAGGATAATGATATATTTGTTATTATCATGTTTCTATTTTATTAAGTACTTGTTGTGTGTATTAGTTATTTTGTATTATATTTTATATTTTATTGTTTTATTCTTTTTTTTTTTTTGCTCTTTATATTTAATTCTTTAAGCTGCAATAATGCGTGTAGCTTTTGAATGGGATGTTGCTCCAATATTGGAAAGCGAGATTGAAAAAAACCTTGAAGAGGCATTTTGGAAAAGATATCTTAGTGATTTTTTCCAATGAGTTGTGGGATAGACTGATGTTTATTTTAATTTTAGGTTATTATGTTTTCCATAGGAGCATTCACTTGGTTAATTGCATCTTGCGTTCGATTTTGAGAACAATCTTGAGGACAAATGGTGATAAGCTCATGCCTAGGGCTCAAGTACTAGGATGAGTTACATTTTAAGGATGTTTGATCAAAGTTTGTCTGTGGGTAACAACCGACCTTACGAGCAACCAAGTTCTAAGGAAACTCTTGAGAATTTATGTAAGAATGGAGAGAAAGAGTGGAAAAAGTACTATAGAAAATAATCCACTGGCTCGAATATCTACAGACAAGTGCTAAATGGTACAAAAGATCCAAAATATTCTTCTTCACTTCTTATTTATAGGGACCAAGGGCTATAGGAAATGCTACATCAATAGATAAATAAAAATATATAAGATAATGAATTGTAGTACAATCTGTCCTATACATGTGTCATATTCTGACTGACTTGATGGATGATTACTTATCTTAATATTGTTTCTCAATCTTGAGGAGAGTAGGGCGAGCCTACTAGTGAGTGTTGAGCTGAGAGGGTTGTAGCTGACTAGTATCCCAAGGTTATTAGCAACTTATAGTGGAGATTTGGATTGCTTATGAGTAGGAGGTGAGTGTGTTTAGGTTGTGGGGATGATAGGTTTTGTGGTTGGTTTTCTATGATGGGCGAGCTGGAACCCTCTTAGTTGGATGCTTTTTTGTAGCTAAGATGATGGTGTAGTTGGAAGCATTTTGTTATGGATAGCGGCTAGTGGTCCTTCCTTGATGGAGAGCGTGTGATTAATTGAGTGATATGTAATGATCCTTGATTGTCCTTACGAGAGGAGACTCCCTTATGAGTGTCCTGTTGAGTTACGTTTTATGGCCCTTGGGCAAACTCTCTTGTGGGCTCATAAGATATGACTTCATTTGCCATAACTCGAGCCAAAACATTTCTAAGCTCATTCCTTGGGCTCAAGTGCTAGGATGAATTACATGTTTGATTACAAACCTGATAGAGCTCCTAATTTAATGGATTTGGACTTGGTTGGGGTTGTCTTAAAGCTTGTATGAGCTAAGGTTAATTGAGTTTGGCTTGTCTTAATTTAGAGCTTGCATACTAGCCCAAGGTTGGGCCAATGATGGAATTGATCCCCAAGCTTAATTTTAAGTTCAAGTTGATCCTTGGGCTTAGGTCATGATTATTAGGCTAAGATCATGATTATTTGACTCAATTTTGATCTTAGATTAGGATTAGGCTCAACTCATGATATCATGTTGCAATAGGGGTATGAGTTTTTTGAATTGAATTAATTTTGAGGCGGAAACCATGGAATTTAATGTATGAAGTCAAATTTGGTTGAGTGAACATCATTATGTGGTTTAAAAGCCTCTAATTAAAGGCTAGGATCCTAATTGGCTAGGCTAAGACCCACTTGAGCTTGACGAAGGCCTAATTAGCTAATTAAGGCTAATTAACTTATCATCATTGAGTTGTGTGGGTTAATTACTACATTTAGATTTGTGATGAGATAATTAATTCGAGCTTATGGATTGATCACTTGACGAGATTCAGATGAAAGATGCATAATTTAATTGAGTTAGCCTAACGTAATTTTGGGGTACCCATTTAATGCTGATTAAGGTTGAGTTTCATTCTATTTGAACTATGGACTCATGAATCTAGTCAAGTCATTGGGTCAATTAAGTGTTCAGTGACATGAAAAAACCCAATTTAGGCCATATCAGCCAAGATTGGGCCTGATTTGCTTAACTAAATCAGTTGGGATTGAATAAAGTTTGATCAGAGGAAGTGGGACCAACAAGTTCTTTTTTGGTCTTTTGAGTGTATCTAACTAGATTCAAGTAATATTTTGTCATAATTAATTATGATTAGAGGGGTTTGATTAAGACCCATTAGAGGCTCTTTCCATCATCATTGTCAACTTAGAATTTAGAACGGATATAGGGTCAACTGGGACTGAGGGTACACTTTTTAAAGTCTCTTAGGTTGAGCTAGATCCCACATGACCATATTAGGAGGACATTTCAGGGACATATTAGGCTAATAGGGCTTGTTTAGGCCATTTAGGATTAGCCTGTTTTGCTTATGTTAGTTTAGAACGAGTATGTTTATAGAGTTTTCATTCAAGTTTATTGAGCGTATCTAAACTAACATGGATTCAGTCCAGGTTAATTATGACTTAAGGGTTTTGATTGGGACTCGTTAGGGTGTACATTAAGTCCTCCCTATCAACTAGGCCCGACTTAGGGCCAATTAAGACACTAAGAGAACCCATTAGAATCCATTTAGCTTACCTATGGTTAATTGAGTTGTTCTTGACCCACTTAGGTCACTTCAGTACAAATTGGGGATTGTTTGGGACAATCAGAACTAGCTTTTTCAATTCCATTTAGCATAGGTTAGTCAAAACTCGGTGAAGCTGATCTGGTCCTTTTTTTTGCATTGGGTCAATTGGGATATCATTGGATGAGCATAATGGGATCTACAAGATTGTGTTCTATTGCGATTGTGGGAGTGATGGGGGTTGCCCATTGGTTTGAGGACACATTAGGTCTTACAGGACTATTGATTCAGTGGTATAGTTGATTGAGTTAATTGGAATCATATTTAGTCAATATAATATATCCACAAGATTGTGTTGAGACTACCGTGATTGGGGAATCAAGAAGATTGTTCATTCATTTGGGGTCACGTTGGGTATGCATGAATGCATGACTATTGATTTAGTCGAGAGATGACAGGCTTATTCGGGCTAAACCATAGGCTGATCAGAACTCGATGCACCTCTGGAATTTTTAGAGGTCAACAGTTGAGTATGCCAATTTTTAAGTAGCTAAATGTTTCTGTTGTATATTTTGTTAATAACTAGTGCTATTGAAATACAGTTTCAAGAGGAGAGTGTCTTGCTTGTAAACTTTAGCTTTGGCTGGTTTATGAGCTTGAGTTCTCTATTGATGCATTTTTCTATAGTTAAGAGTTTGAGAGGAGCTTTTCAAACTTTAGAATAGATTTGTTGGAACTTGGCTTAGGTACACTTGAGATTTATGGTAGATATTCAGTTGTTTGGGTTGAAATAGAAAAAAAAAAGAACGTTGTGAGATGTTCTGATCCGATCATAATTTTTTTTAGGATAAGTGTTAGATCTTTGGATTTATTTTGAGATGAGTGTAATATAAAAATTAATTGATTATTATTTTATTGTACTAATATCAAAGATAATTTAAATATTTTGGAACTCATCCTTTCTTGAGTTTTTATTTGTTGAATAGTTACTCTGGACAAAGCTATATATTTATTTTTCATTTTTTTGTTGTATAAATTTTTGAGCATTTTATGAAACCCGGTTGAATAATGTTGCTGTTGGCATAGATGTAAATTTAATTTTGACTGAACTATTTGTCTCATTGCCTTCCATGTATGCATAAGTTGAGCATTTAACAGTCCTTGTTCTGTGCCTGCAGAGATTTTTAAACCTGTTTTCCAAGAAATATACAATTTGATTTTTTATCATGCTTTTTATTGTTAAATCCCAGCCCTTCCCTCTTGAAGTAGAGGTCCGACAACCATGAAGAGCGATCCGTGGGAAGCACGCAAGAATCACACCAGGATCGTATTGATTCTTCTATAATGTAGTAGCTGATTTAGGAAGAAATGTATTAAGGCTATTATGCATTAATCTGCAAATATTTATTTCTTTATTAAGATATCCTGTACATATCTATAAATAGGGAAGAAATTGAGCAATGAAGTATGATTTTTCCCTTTCAAATTCCTGTTTGCGACATGGTATCAGAGTCACGAAGGGAAGAGGGAACCATCGAAGCCTAGCGGGAAGAAGCCTTACTGAACGGAGCCGGAAGCCTCGATCCTCCTTGCAGAAGACGAAGACAAAGCTAGCGGTCGAAGCAGCTCGATCCTCCTTGCTCGCGGAAGAAGAAGGCTCGTGGAAGAAGAGGCTCGTAGAAGAAGAAGACTCGCGGATGGTCAAAGAGTCTCACGGGACTGGAAGAAGCTCTCGGGACGGACGACGCGTGTGGAACCAAAGGCCTAGCAGGACGGAACCCCTTTCCGCCCCAACTCACGGGTCGAAGCCTACTATTTATGCGATCCGACAAATTTGAACCAACAATTAGGCTTGCGATCTGAGTGCAATTTGATTAGGCTCAAAATCTGATTTATTTAATATCAACCTTATTGTTGATATAATAAAAGCAGCCTTTATTGCCGTTATAATGTCTGAAGAAAATTCTTCCAAGAGCTTTGATCAAATAAAAGACACTATGATATGCCAAGAACGAGGTGATCTCCAAAGCATACAACATTCCTATCGCCTAAACGGGAAGAACTACCTAAAGTTGTCTCAATTTTTAAAGACCTACTTAAAAGGAAAAGGACAAATACACCACCTCCTCAGAGGAGGACCAAAATGAGGAGATCCTAATTTTGGGGCATGAGATGAAGCATACTCCATGATTATGCCATGGTTATGGAATTCCACAACTCTATAAATTAGCGATACATTTATGTTCCTCTCAATTGCAAATGACATATGGGATGCCGCTAGACAAACTTTTTCAAATGCTCGGGATGCTGCTTCAATCTTTGAAATCAAAATCAAAGTAGGGATCACAAAATAAGGAAGCAATACTTTGACAGAGTATGCCACCCTACTATAAAACCTATGACAAGAACTTGATAACTACAGATGCATAGAAACTAGATGCCTAGAAGATGCTGAGATCCTAAAGAACTTTATTGAGAAAGATAGAGTTTATGATTTATTTGTAGGATTAAATACATAATTTGATCAAGTCAGAGTCCAGATCCTCGGCAAAGAGGAGACACCATTGCTACATGTAACAATTGCTCTCATCCGCTCTGAAGAAAGCCGACGAAGTGTAATGCTGGAACCAACAGTTGTTGAGAGCTCAACAATGATGACCAAAGAAGCTCCATGGAAGAAAAAAGGTAAACACTCATCAAAATATAAAGATAGAGACTCACTTTGGTGTAGTTATTACAAGAAGTCAAGACATACGAAGGAAACATATTGGAAGATACACGGAAAGTCCCCAAGTAAAGAGTGAAATCAAAGAAACTTGAAAAGAGACACATCATACGCCAACACCACGACAAGTCAGCCTAACCCATAAGCACCAACAAGTTTCAAAGAACTCAATAAAGAAGACATTGACAAACTAAGACAGCTTCTGGTATCCCTTGAAAAAACTTCTGCATTCTCTTCTCTTGCACTTTCAGGTAAGTTTCCCATATTCAGTGGATTAAGTACCTACATAAATCATTTGAAAGAATATTGATCATTGACTCAGGAGCCACAGATCACATGACAAACTCCACTGCCCACTTCATCAATTATAATCCTTGCTCAAGTGATAAGAAAATTATCACTGCTGATGGTTCTCTTGCCACAGTAGTTGGCCAAGGAGGCATACCCTTATCCCATTCTCTTACTCTAAAAAATGTGCTCCATGTACCTCAATTATTCACAAATCTTATATCCATGCAAAAACTTGCCAATGACCATAATTGTTAAATATTATTTAATCCTACCTATTGCTTATTTCAATGTGACTTACTTTTCTCTTCCATGTTCAATAAGAATGATCATTATCATGTTAATTGCTCACTTGATATAAATATAATGCAATAGCATATAAGAAGATGTGAAATACCTTTATTTGGTTGTTGTGCTGCAGAACTAGTGAATGTACCTAGTTGATCTACTTCGTCCCTCAAGACATCCACACTTAGATACTCTAGCTGCAGGTCTGATAATGACAAATCTGTCTCATTATTTATGAACCACTCATTATCATATGACACATCATCAGATACCAACGGGTCCTTATCATCCTTCAACCCCTTATTCCTCAACCTTCTATCTCTTAACGTCTTGTTGTGCATAATATACACCAGGAAGTTCATTCTGAGTGTTGAAAGCTGATTTCTTCTCTTTATTTGCGCTTGACTATATGTACTCAAATTTTTGCTCACATCCAGAAGAAGAACAAATAAGGCCCAAAACTCTAACAACAAAATTCTATAACTCAGGGGTTGAATCACTTAATTGGATCCACCATTCAACTATTTCCAAGAAGAAAAATGATAATCAGAACATATTAAAGTATTATGCATTTACAAAAATAAGTATACTTGGAGACCGTTTGACAATAGTTGATTTTGCTGCTTGCTGGTAAAAAAATCCATCTTTATTCCGAAATAGATTAAGTTGTAAATCTGCATGCTCCCTAACAGTCTGGTCCGATATTAGTCGTTTCATGCAATGATACAAGCCTAGCTTCACCTCTGGGTTTGAAGATTTTCTCTCTGAATATTGAAATGGAGGATTGAGATAATACGCCGCTGCATGTAGATGACGATGTAATTGTACATCCCACCGAGCATCAATGATATCCCAAATCTCTCTATAACTTGCCTCCTTTCCTCCCAAGTTATGTGCAATCAACTCCTTCGCCTCATCCATAGCATTATAAATAAAACTTATGGCTGGTTTCTTCTGGGCATCCACTAAACGTAGAACTTGCACCAAGGGTCTCGTGCTCAATATGACATAGGTCACAATAGCCCAAAATTTATCATTTAGAATTAGCTTTCGTATTTTCTTCTCCTCAGTTTTCTTCCCCCACGCAAAGTTAAACCATTCTATTGATGTAAACATTGCTTCACTAGGTTGTCTCACATCCAACAGGCTCTGCAATTTCAAGTAAGATGTGACAAACCTGTAGAATAAACTTGTATTAGGAATTGAAAATGATTTGCAGTGCACAAATGCAATAACGAACCTAGTGGTTGCAGGGTGAATGATTTCATTCTTTGAAAACTTTCTCATCAAGGCTAAGGCCCATGAGTGGTTGTAGAAGAACTTTGTGATCTTCTTCACCCTAGAAAGAGCGCTCTTGTGTTGAGGTAAATCACCAAGTTCCTCCAATATGAGATCGGTACAATATGTTGTGCAGGGGGTCCAATATATGTGTTTCCTCTTCTCCATCAACATCTGACCAGCTGCTTTGTATGCACTGGCATTTTCAGTCATCACCTGAACAACCAATTGCTCCCCAATCTCCTCAACAACCCCATCTAGTAAATTGAAAATGAATGCAACAATTTTAACCTCATCTGAAGCTTCAACTGAACGTAAAAACACCGTGCCGTAGGGATTGTTGACAAGGATGTTAATCAAGCTCCTGCTCTTCATGTCAGACCATCCATCTGACATAATGGTAATACCAGTCTCAATCCATGTCCGTTTAATCTCATCAATGCTTTGCTTTGTGTTATGCAGCTCCTTCAAAATCCATGTTCGCAACTCGTACATGGAAGGTGCCTTCAACCCTCTCCCATACAACCCTACAGACCGCAGCATATTGAAGTAGGCCGGCGATGTCGCAATGTTAAATGGTATGGCATTCTAAAAAAAAATCTGCCAATATCCATGCAAACCTGACGTCGACCCTCTCTGGTACCAGCCGCAGGCATCATCTGTGCTTGTTCTCTATCATCTTCTGGATTAGTCATATACTGATCTATCGGACCCGTGCACCTCTATTATGTATAGTGGAGGAAGAGCCCTTTCCACTCTCGCTCTTGAAGTAAGCACCATGTTCGACCCTTTCATCAAATTGTTCATGTTGTAAGTGTTTTGCCGTGATACTTTTCTTCATGTAAGCAATAATTTCATCCTTCACCTTGTCCGGCACATTTGCATACGGTGCTATGTTTTTATGAGAGCATGATAAGTGTTCCTTCATGCGGGTTACTCCGCCCTTCACCACTTTCTCGAAAAAATTGCATTTCAAATACATATGTCTTCTCACCGCCGCCTATGTCAACTTGTACCCTGTATTTTCAAGAAGGGTCCCTCCGCAATGACGTATTAGACTTTTTCTTGCCCTTAACCATATTTCTTAAAGGAAAAAAGCAAATTAAAACAAAAACACTCAAAAAATTTGAAACCCTAGCTTTCCTATAAGTTGAAAAATCATACCCTAAACTTTAAAAAAAACTCTAAGAACTAATCAAGAAAGGATGTAGAGTGGTGGCCGGAAATAAAGGGCTCACCGGCGAGCGGCGGCGTCGGCGGGAGAAGAGCTTGAGACGTGCGGGAGATCGGGCTTGGAGCTTTTTGTGTGATCAGGAACGGCAGGTTGCGGGATCGGGATGCTTGCGGTTTGGCTTGGACTGGTAGAAGCGAGAGGCATTTTCATATTTACTTGAAGTGAGTGGGACTCAATCTTTGAGGCGCATGCCTCAAGCAAAATTACGCAATAGCACAATTTAGGCGCGCCTCACTCTGCTTGAGGCTTACGCCTCAGCCAAAGCCAAAATTGCTTAGGTCTCAAGATGTTTTGGGTCCAAATTGCGCAGAGGCGCGCCTCTTATTGCGCAATTTTAAACTATGGTTATCCCCTGTTGACAAGAAATATACTATTTGGCTTAATCACTTCAGATTAGGACATCCATCATTAGAGGTCCTAAAATATATGTATCCTAAACTTTTTCATAATTTGGAAAATGAATATTTTTATTGTGAAACTTGTGAATTAGTCAAACAAAAGAATTCCTTTCCAAGAAAAATGAGAGATGCAATACTCCATTCTATCTCATTCATAGTGACATATGGGGACCCTAAAAAACCCCCAACATCTTTGGGGCTTGTTGGTTTGTATCTTTCATTGATTATTGTACTCGGGTATCTTGGATCTATCTCCTCAAAAATAAATCTGCTGTTAGTACCATTCTTCCCATTTTTCACATCATGATCCAGAATCAATTCGGGATAAAAATAAAGAAATTTTGTTCAAACAATGCTAAAGACTAATTCAACCAAACTCTATATTCTTATTTTTAGAGTGAAGGTATCATCCACGAATCCTCTTGCGTTCACACCCCATAACAAAATGAGGTTGCAAAATGAAAGAATGACTACCTCCTAGCCTCCACTTGCGCCTTCCTACTCCACCACAATATACCAAAATCCTACTGGGGAGAAGCCCTCCTAACTGCCACTTCATAAACCGACTACCTTCAAAAACCATGGAACTGAAAGCTCTAATGGATATTTTGTCATCTTTTTACCCCGATATTCGAACCCATAATAACCTTACAACCAGAATCTTTGGGTGCACTCCCTATGTTCACATCCATAGTCAGAATAGAGAAAAATTAGTTCCATCGGCACTCAAATGTATCTTTATCGGATACTTTGCCACCCAAAAATGTTACAAGTGCTATCACCCTCTATAATGAAAACACTTGTATCCATTGATGTCACTTTTGATGAACAAAATTCATACTTTACGAAACCTCATCTTCAAGAGGAGACGAAAACAAAGGAAGATGATGAAAGTATACTTGCCCCCCCTTGACTTTTTTGCACCACATCAAACTAATCCACCTGAAATTCAAAATAAGGAAACTGAAGACAAAATTATCCTTAGATTTGGGAATGTCTATTCTAGGCATACAAGTTTAAACTGTGCTCTGAAGCAAATCTAAGAATCTGAACCATCTCCTGAAAATAAGGTAAATTCACCACCTCCCTTGAACCCTATAACCAACTCCATATCCTTCAATAATTTTTCTTCCCCGCATAAAAACTTCTTGGTTACGCTAGACGATATTCATATTCCTAATGATATTTCTGAGGCCTTATCTGATGAAAATTGGGAAAAATGCCATAAAAGATGAAATGCAGGCCCTAGTGAAGAACACCTCATGGGTGATCATCAACCTATCGATAGGAAAAAAAGCAGTCGGCTGCAAATGTGTGTTCTCTGTAAAATACAAAGCCGATGGTACTACAAGGCGAGACTAGTGGCAAAAGCGTATACTCAAACATATGTCATTGACTACCAGGAAACCTTTGCACATGTAGCTAAGATGAATACTGTCAGGATTCTACTCTCACTAGCAGCTAAATACAACTAGCACCTAGAACAACTAGATGTAAAGAATGCATTCCTATATGGGGACTTGGAGGAAGAAATATTTATGAAGATATCATTAGGATTTAAGAAAAATCTGGAAGTGACAAAGTATGCATGTTGAGAAAGGCCCTATATGGGCTAAAGCAATCACTTAGGGCATGGTTTGGAAGATTCTCAAAATTCATGCTTCTTAATGGGTATCGACAGAGTCAAGGGGACCATACACTCTTCTTTAAACACACAGACTCGGGAGAAGTAATAATACTATTAGTGTATGTGGATGATATTATCTTGACTGAGAATGATAAAAAGGAGAAAGAAAGTCTAATGAAAAATCTTGCCAAGGAATTTGATATCAAAGAACTGGGTAGGCTAAAATACTTTCTTGGGATTGAAGTAGCTCATTCTTGCAAAGGAATCTTCATCTCATAACAAAAGTAGATTAAAGATCTTCTGAAGGAAACAAGAAAGCTAGCATGTAAGCCAACACCAATGCAGTAGAGCCGAATTTCAAAATTGGGAGAAGTAAAAGAAGATCTAGATGTAGATAAAGGGGTTTGCCATAGACTTATGAGAAAACTGATCTACCTTTCCCAAACAAGATCAGGTATATCATTTGTTGTAAGTATGGTCAATCAATTTATGCAAAATCCAAAACAGACTCATATGCAAGCGGTAGATAGAATACTGCGCTATCTTAAGGGTAACCCAGGGAAAGGGATTCTCTTCAGAAGAGACCACGGAATAACCCTAGAAGTATACACTGATGCTGACTATGCAGGATCACTAGTAGAAAGAAGATCTACTTCGGGGTACTGCACATTTCTTGGAGGAAACCTAGTTACATGGAGAAGCAAGAAACAGAATGTGGTGGCAAGATCTAGTGCAGAAGTAGAATATAGGGCTATGGCCCTAGGAATATGTGAGGTGCTATGGATCAAGATAATTCTAGAAGATCTAAGAATCAAGCGGGACGAACCTCTAAAGATGCATTGTGATAACAAATCAATAATCAAAATAGCTCACAATCTAGTCCAACATGACAGGATCAACTACATAGAAGTTGACTGACATTTTTTAATAGAAAAGTTAGACAATGGTCTTGTATGTATGAACCATGTGTCATCAAAAGATCAGCTCACATATATCCTTAACAAAGGGTTAGATAACTCTACCTTTCTTAGAATGATAGCCAAGCTGGGAATCATAGATCCATACCTCCCAGTTTGAGGGGGAGTGTTAAATCCCAGCTGCTCCCTCTTGAAGGAGATCTGATGACCATGAAGAGCGATCCATGGGAAGCACGCAAGAATCACACCATGATCGTATTGATTCCTTTCTATAATGTAGTAGCTGATTTAGGAAGGAATGTATTTAGGCTATTATGCATTAATCTGTTAATATTTGTTTCTTTATTAAGATATCCTGTATAGATCTAAAAATAGGGGAAGAAATTGAGCAAGGAAGTATGATTTTTACCTCTCAAATTCCTGATTGTGACATTTATACCTTGAGTATCTATAGAATCATTGGATTTTGTTACAGAATGTTATTTCAAATTTATGTATGTAATTCTTTATTTGTTTTTATTTTTGCTCCTAGTAACTGCATTTTTCTGCTGTTATTTGCTACTTTAACAGAGTGATAAATCATTCTATTTAAGTTCTTTGATGAGAGCTGATGTCATCAATTCGTATTTTTTTATATATTATAATATAGATATTAACCCTTGGAAAAATTTCAAGGGTTTGTTTTGATTTGCAAGCAATGAAACAAAACTATGTAATTCTTGGAGAACACAAAAGACTATGGAACACTAAATTTCCAAAAACCAAAACACAAAGAAAAGTTTTATTTTTGCTCCTGCAAGAGGACTCCTTGCTAATATCAGATGCAAAAGATCCAATTTACCAAACTTCCAGCTGCTGTTTATTGGAGTGTGCTACTTTCGCAAATTTCCAGAGTGCTCCCAAGCTTTTAGGTTTAGCAACTGCTCTCAAATATTCACCAACCAATTCATCACAAAACATCTCATATATATTAAGGGGGAACCAAACAGCCCAGAATCCCTGGAATTCTATTTCCTTTCCAAACAATGATTCTTTCCAAGATGACTTCCAGCACAGAGAAACCCAAACGGCACAGAAGGTGGACGGTTCAAATGATTATTTCTTACAAGTCATCGATTCGTAATGAATTTTTAAACATTTATATGAGCTATAATATATTGTGATATTCAGCCAAGGCTCCCTGAATGAAAACAGAAAATCCAAGGTAAGTAAACCCAATTGATGGCATAGGGTTTGTTTTGATAAATTATTACTATGGGTCTTACTATGCTAGCATAATAATTAGTGGTAGGGCCAAAGTGGAATGGGCAAGAGCAGGATGATGTTGACTGTTTAATATTTTACGCATGGTAATTGAAGCATTAAGGCATCAGCACTCTGAGGTTCTCAAATAAGGTGAAGCACTTCAAGAGCATTTTGCACCTTATTTGTCAATGCGCATTAAAAAGAAGAGCCATTGTAATTTGGCAATGCATGTTAAAAAGAACCGAGCCTTTATAGTTTCTTGATTCTTTGTTCAGGCTCTTCGCACGTCTTGCAAATGCCTTTCTTTTTTTTGTTACTTATTACGTGTTGATGTGTTCTAAGTTATATACTGTAAAGTCATGTAGAATTTAATCATTTTGACTTTATCATACTTTTTTTTTCTCAAATGGCAAATAAATAAATCAATTCAACTAGTTTTTTTGACCTTTTTCTTCAAGTTTTATAATTTAAATTGTTTCGGTCTTCCTTCACTTGAAATGACAACAAATTGCTCTTTTATATTCTTCGTCTTACTTATTGTATGTTTTATGTAACTTTTTTGAATCATGCAGTGTATAAATTTTTTTTTTATGATTTTATGCAATTAGTCTATATTATTCTGATAGGAATCTGATCTCCACAGACAAAAAATTGCAATAATAAAGAGAAAACTCAGTAGAAATCAGAGAGAAAGAATGGCATTATGGGCTAATTTTATTGATATCAGCACAACAAACCAAGATACAAGTTAATATAATATTTGAGAGGTAGATTGACTCTCCACAAATCCTAGGCGCCGCCAAGAACAACTCCAAAGAAAATTACTGTAAAACACAAATCACATAATGAAAATAAAACAACCTAGTTAATCCTAAGTAAACCTTTTTAATTCCCTCCCAAATCTAAATACAAATCATCTCTCTTTCCCTAAATAAACCTTCCTAATTCCTCTCAAATCTGAATTTAAATATGCCCCCTTTCTCTATGTAAACCTTCTTAATTCCCTCCCAATTTTGGTTTTCTATGGTAATTAATTAAAGGTAGAATTAATCCCCTTTGAGCTCCCCTCTCCTTGCCCACACTAGTGGGGCCCATTGGGCTCTTCCGTCGCTTTGCTAGACTTGCCTCCCTTGCTAGGGCCAGGTTGATTGGCTGGACTGGCTCAACCAGTCTATCAATACTTGATGGGACTAGCAAGATTAAAAGTCCAAAGGAGAACACTAAAGAAAGTAGAACACAACTCAATTTAAACCTTAGTAAGCCAAATCACCATATAACATTAAACAAATTGAAATTGTTTTAAAAGAAGAAATCAAAACAAACTACATTCAGAACAACCAACTAGTGATCACCTCATATGTATCGATAAAATAGGCAAATTGAATGTTCAAGGACATACAAACCAGTGGTCCATCACAGCTACTTTGATCCAATCCAATGTTTGTCACAACTCCTCCGACAAATCCCAATAAAGCTTGCCAACTAACACCACTCTCAAATTTTTTTAGAAGAAGGATACAATGGGGTGTAAACTTGTGGAGAGGTTAGGAGACTTGGAAGAAGCAACAAGAAGTGAAGAAATAGCTCTCAAGCTAGGGAAGAAGCCCTCAGGTTTTACTTAGTTTTTACTTTGCCAAAACTTCTTAAAACAGCCCAAAACTCCTCTATAAATAGGATATAAAAGGGAGGCCAATTGCCATGTTTAGCCGCCCACCACAACCAACCAAAAGGTGGGAAAAAAGGAGCAAAAGGCACAGCTGGACACATACCCTAACAACAACAGCAAGGGGAACCGGGATAGCTAAGAGCAGGAACCGAACAGCCAGCAAGGGGAATCGAGAAAGCAGAGAGTGAAACCGAACAACCAAAAAGGCTAAGTAGCAGCTCAGCTGCCTACTAACAAACCCAAGCTGCCCAAGCACAAAGACCCAAAGTAGTTAGCATTCCAAAAGGAAAAAAACATGCCCAAGAGCACCAAATCCACACAGGCTCATCGGCTGCCTTCCATCATTGGGTAAATACAAAAATAAAACTTAAAAATTACAATAGCATAAAAAATAAACATTTGAATGCATCAATACTCCCCTCTCAAAGTGCCATCTTATCCTCAATGTGGAATGAAGGAAACTGCTGTTGAATCATCCGATATGGTTCCCATGTTGCTTCATAGTCGGGAAGATCCTTCTACTCGATTAGCACTTCTCTAGCTCCGGTTGTTGAGCGAACTCCTCTCACTTCCATTGGCTCCAGGATCATCTTCATTTCTTCTATCAAAGTCATCGACATATTCACTAATGGACTATGGTTGCCAATAACTTTTCTTGCGGGGCACATAGAATACTTGGTGTATGTTGGAAGTAGGGGGTAGACGATACCAATCCTCTCCACAACCTCATAAGGCCCATCATACCATGGAAATAACTTCTCCCTTGCATCCTAAATAGCTCTCTCCTGAAGTGGCTCAGGAACACATTGTCACTATATGATACTATGGACTTCAGAATTCCATTTAGGTGGACTACTTCTCGAATAAATGATGTTGCCATTGAAATTGCCCTGTGCGGGTGTCACAGGGAAATGAAGCGAGCATACTTGCTCAGCCTATCAACTTTGCCAAAATCACCGAAAACCCATCTTATTTGACATACCTACAATTAAATCCATGGTTATCTCTTTTCACACCTCGAGCAGAGCTAGATGTTACAGAAGTTCTTTCGAAGCTATTGCGATATATTTGTGCTTATAATAGATATCGCAGCTGGCCATCATCTCCTCATCTTTCTGCATTCCAACCTAAATACAATTATGTTGTCAGCCTATGATAGGTATTATGTACCCCTAATGCTCTTCTATGGAACGTGAAACTCCCGCAACAATAGGGGTACGTATGGCGACGCCCTAGGTATCACCATTTGCCCCTGGTATAACTGTTTTTGATAGGCTGAGGTATAGCCTAGATGACTATCCTTGTTTCCCAATAATTCTCTCATGATTTTCTCAAATCTTTCATCTTGCTGACTTTCCCTCTCAATGCCTTCCAGTCCACAACTAAGGGAATTGACAGTGCCATCATGTAGGGCTCCCCTATACACCTGGATAACTCATTTGTGACCTTGTTCATACCTAGTCGACATTGGATCTCGAAATCATAATCATAACCCAACAACTTTGAAAAACACCTCTAATGCTCCTATGTAACTACCCTTTGCTCCATAAGAAATCTTAAGCTTCTTTAATAAATCATGATAATGAAGTGTCACCCCAACAGGTAGGGTCACCACTTATAAATGGTCAACATAATCACCATTAAGCACTTTCTCGTAGATTGACTTGAACTTTATGCTGGCAGTCAATACCTGACTGAAGTAAGCCATCGGTCTTTGGCCTTGCATAAGTACAACTCATAGCCCATATCCCGAAGCATCAATCTCCACCACAAAAGGCTGGCTGAAGTCGGGCATGACTAATACTAACATGCTGTTCATCGCTTTCTTCAACTCCTTCAAGGCCTTGGTAGCTACTTTGCCCTAATTAAAATTATCCTTCTTTAGCTGTTCGGTCAAAGGCTAGGTTATTAAACTGTATCCCTTCACGAATTTTCTGTAGTAGCATTTAAAGCCCCAAGAACCCTCTTAACTCCCCCAAGCTCTTGGCTATTGTTCACCTCAGCATTGGCCTCGATTTTGCTCTAGTCAGTTTCTACTCCTTCCTGTGATGCCATGTGCCCCAAAACTCCACTCTAGGCTGGGAAAATGAGCACTTCTTTAGATTGGCAAACAAGTGGTGGTACCACAGAATGGATAACACAAATCCCAAGTGTTTTAAGTACTCCTTAATCCTTCTCTAAATCAAAATATCATCAAAAAGGACTGACACAAACCCTCGCAAATATGGTTGGTATATCCTATTCATCAGGGACTGGAAAATAGCTGGAGCATTAGCGTGGCCAAAGGATATCACTAAAAACTCGGTGTCCCTTATGAGTCCTAAATGCTGCATCCTTGGGTCTCATTCGGATTTAATGGTACTCTGACTTTAGATCAATTTTCGAGAAAAGCACCGCTCTATACTCATTTTGCAACTCATCAATCATTGGAATATAAATCTTGTCTGACATAATTTCCTTAGTCAACAGCTCGATAGTTGATGCAAAATCTCTAACTGTCAACTTTCTTTTTCACTAATAGCGTTGGATTAGAAAATAGACTGACATTGGGTCGAATGATCCTTGCCTCTAACATCTCTCTGATTAATCCTCGATCTCATCTTATTGGATTTGGGGATAATGGTACAGACGAACACTAACAGGAGAGTCTCCTTCTTTCAAGATGAAATCATGCTCATGTTCTCGTGGAGGAAGCAACCCTTGAAATGGTTGGAACGCCTCTCGATACTGCTGTAGTAGTGGTTGAACTATGTCTAGTGCTCTTTCTTCTCCCCATTCTATTCTCTTTCAAAATCTCACAGCTTCACCAAGAATTCCACTCCACTTTGGATTGCCCTCATAATGATTTTGAGTGAAACCATAATTTTGGACAAGCTAGGATCCCTTCTAATAACCACTCTCCTTCCCTCAACCTTGAACACCATTGTTAGAGCCTTCAAATCAATCTTGGTATTCCCCAACTTTTGCAGTCACTTCATTTGCAGTATCACATCTATGCTCCCCAAATCCAATGACAAAAAGTCTTCCAATACCTGAACATTTGGAAGGTTTAGGATCACCCCTTTGTAAATTCCTTTACTCTCTACTTTTCCCTGTTCCCAACATAACCCCAAAGCTCCCCATGTCCACTAATTTCAGTCCCAACTGATCCACCATCCTGTTGGAAATGAATTTGTGGGTAGCTCTACTATCTACTAGTACTACAACCTCCTGATGTCCGATTTTCTCCTTAACCTTCATGGTGTGGTTCGGTTTCAACTCGACCACTGAGTTAAGGGATACCTCTGTAGCATTTAAGTGTAGGTGATCGTCTTCCTTCTCTATAGCATCTTCCTCTTCATCGTAGACTATTAAGACCTATAACGAATGGTCCTTACAACGGTAGCCTGGAGTGAACTTCTCATCACATCTAAAGTATAAATCCTTGGCTCTTTTCTTCTAAATTTATGACTCAATCAGCCTCTTGATTTACCCCTTAGTCGTACTCCTTGGCATTTATCCCTTGGGGCTTCCTTCTGAATATATATTGTCAGCACCTTTGGTGCCAAAAATATAGTGGTCTTGAGGTAGGAGACTCCCGAGTTGTTTCCTATAATTACTCTTCAAGGAGTTGTTATCCACCACCAATTGGGCTATATCCATAGCCTCCCCTAAGCCACGTGGTCTTAGTACTCGAATAGTTGCTAGAATATCAGGCTTGAGCCCCCCTCTAAAAAGTTCCCCTATAACGCAATCTCTGATAACCTTTCCAATCTGCTTTAGAAGTACTTGAACTTTTCCCGGCACTCTATCGCCTCTCCTGCACTAGTCAAATAACTGTTCATAGAAGTCCTTCCCGACTGGTTCAGAAACATTCTAGTAGACAATCTTTGAAATCGCTCCATGATCGGATCATATATCACAAGTCTCTCCATTGGTACTAGTTTAGAACCTTCCCCTCGAGAAATAGAGCGGCTGTAGTGAATGTTTTATCTTCTAATAACCCATTTACAACAAAATATTGCTCTACCCTATAAATCCACCTGTGAGCATCTTCTCACCCTAGGATCGCCATGGCTCCAACAGCTTCTTCATCCTCCAGTGTAGTGGGTGTTGTGATCCCTCCATATTTCCCTTTCCCCCAAATCAGCTCTCCACTATTCACCATCCCAATTTCTTTGCCACTCAGTCCCTTCACGTGTTGCCCTCCTTGGAAGTTGTTTCAAAGGTGGCATCACTTCTTCTTTCTCCAAAATTTCACCTCATGGTCCTCCCTCATCATCCCTATTCAAAAAATCGTCCTCAATTACTGAAATTTGCTCTCTGAATTCAGATTTTTAACTTCCCCATCAAGCCTCTCCAATGTATCAACCTTCTTAGCCATCATAGTTCCTGAAAAAGGTGATTTGATACTATTTTGATAGGAATCTGATTTTCACTTAGCCAAAAAAATAACAATAATGAAGAGAAAACACAGTAGAAATCAACAAGAAATAATGAGATTATGGGCTAATTCTTTTTATATCGGCAAAACAAATCAAGATACAACAAGTTAATATACTATTTGAGAGGTAGATTTACTCTCCACAAACCCTAGGTGTCGTTAGGAACAACTCCAAAGAAAATTACTGCAAAACATATAATCACATAATGAAATAAGAAAACTTAATTAATCCTAAATAAACCTTCATAATTCCCTCCCAATCAGCCCTCTTTTCCTAATTAAACATCCATAATTCCTTCTTAAATATGAATTCAAATCAGCTCTCTCTTTCCCTTAATAGACATTCCTAATTTCTTTCCAATTTTGATTTTCTATAGTAAGTAATTAAAGGTAGAATTAATCCCCTTTGAGCCCCCCTCTCTCCTTGCCCGCCGCCCACACTAGTAGGGCCCACAGGGCTTTTTTGCCTCACCAGCTAGACCTGCCCCCCTTGTTGATCGGCTTAGCCAGTCCATCATATCCTTTAGCATTTTGTACAATCAATTTTTAGGACTTGTGCATATGAATGAATTGTCTTATACTTGTATTTGAAGAAACATAGGAAATATATACTATGTATTAAGAAAAGCATTTAGGTCATAATTGTGTTTTGTTTTATTTTTTTTAAGAGAAAGGGCATTCTGATTATATTTTATCCGGGATGAAGGCTATCTTTTCCCTTGCATTTTACAAGGAAAGAGACGCAGTCATTATAACGCGGTGACAAGATCAAGATATTCATGCTAAGTTTCTTTCTTTTTGTTCTTCAGTTTGAGGTTATTGAAAGTAGTTTAGTGGTAGGGAATTTCTGCAAATAATGTTGGTTTGTTGTGTCTAAGAATTCCTGCTTTATGCTTTTTGTTGTTTGTTTACGGACTACTAAATAAACTGTATGCATTTTAGCTATAAGAATATTTTTCCATTATTTTCTTGAAATTCTTCCTAGCAATAAATCATGCGTTTTATGGCCACCTTCAATAATTCCATGTACTTGACAATTAAACTTGTTTTTATAATTGGATTTAAAATTAAAGTCATTTTGCCCCAGTCTTTCATGGTCCACATTAAACTTATTGGCGGTTACGTTGGCTTATTTATGCTGAAAATTCCAACTTGGGGTTGGTTGGCTTTCACCCTGCAGATCTGGCTACACCTTTCTCATGAAATCAACGTCGGTATCTTGGTGTAGCAATAGAACTTCACTCTGATCAACAAAAGAAGGGCATCAACTTTTAATCCTTATCATGTTGGTAAGATTGCTTTAAGACTTGGAATCAAAATTCATGATCATTTAAAAGTATGATGCCAGGCTCAGCGTTACTAAGTAGGCTGGTAGGCCATTGCGTGCATCTTGTGTCTAATACTAACATGTTTTCTGGTAGCCTATGCATTCCTGTTTGGGGTATATTGTATTCAATATCTGTATGAATATACATGTCCTTGACCTATAGTAGAGCGAAAATTTCGATTTTTTCAGATCATGTGAGTGTTAATTTCTTCATCTGCAATCTATGTGCTTAGTTAGTAATGTGATTGTTTTTAGCAAGTGGCTATTTTTCTTGGTTTTTTTTTTTGTACTACCACAACTTCATGTGGACATTGATTATTTTTTGTCATCGAATACCTATCATTTGAGTTGCGAGATAATTTTCTGGAAGAGGACAATTTGTTTCTGCCATAGTGCCATTTGATTGTTCTTTTTTCAAGATTTTAATGATTCATGCCTAAAATTTTGCTTTTGTCAACCGAAACCATGTGCTATTGATGAAATAACATGAATTTAGTTATTGTTTAGAATTTTTTTGAAATATGTAGTAGTCCCATTAAAAGCTTTACTTTTTTAGGGATTGTGGATATCCAAGAACTTTAAGGACTTCATTAATTAGATCTCTACTGAAATCCTGATCTTATTGGCTCTTTCTCAGTAATTCTTTTTAAGCTCATTTTGATAAATATCACTGCAACTTTAATATTATCTGAGATCCTATAGCAGCACTGTCTTATATTTGTTTGAAAGTATCAAGCCATCAATTCTATTTGATGTAGATTTTTATCTCTGGCGGTCATGCATCATCGTCGCTACTCAATTTGAAAGGGAGAATAGAAAAGAAAACTGTTAGAGGTTGTTTATGCAATCAGCTTCTGATTATTTTCACTGGTTTCTTTTGGCTTATGTATTCAGAGTGCAAATGCATTGTTCTAAATTGATTCTTGAGGCATGGTACACTCTACAGCTTGTGAGAACCTGCCCTCAGAGCATTGTAAGTCCTGCTGATGGTGTAAAGCTTCAATTTGAAATCCTGCCAGTTGATGAATAACTAAAGTGCTTTTTGTTTACCTAGAAACAAAGTTAGCATACAATTCTTGATCCTCCATGATTGAATGTTTAAAAGGTCGTTTCTCATTCTCGTCAGTTTCATAACCTTGTTGTATGCTTGTCCTGCTGTCAAGTATTAGGGTTTTTTTTTTGGAGTGCAATCAGCAAATTCTAATGTCACAAGTACTTAATGATTCAAATTTATTTTTGATCTATCCTTTACATAAATCTACTCGGGCTTCCATTCTATCTGATAATTAAGCTCTGGTGATCATTTAATATCATTTATTTTTATTGGATATAGAACTGACCCCGCGCGTATCTGTTTATGTTTCTGTTTTACTTATTGCTGATGCCATGTTATGTTTCATATT
Source organism: Dendrobium huoshanense (assembly GCA_016618105.1). Lineage (NCBI taxonomy): Eukaryota > Viridiplantae > Streptophyta > Magnoliopsida > Asparagales > Orchidaceae > Dendrobium > Dendrobium huoshanense. The sequence continues at coordinate 69,925,249 of CM028344.1, read as the reverse complement.
TCTTGAACATGTATTTCCTTTCTCCCTTTAATTTTGATCAATCTTCTGTGTTCTTCTTATTTGTATGTGTTATTACTTCAGATTTATAGACTTTTCCTTGTCATCTGGATTTAGACCCAGATTTTATTTCTTGGATTCTCAAATATATTTGGAATCCTTTGAACACTTAGGTTCTTTGAATTATCATAATGACTGTTTTCTTCTGCCTGTAGCCTCCCGTACGACAATCATCACACTCCAGCACAACCCATCCGCCCCATGGGCCTGCTCCCGTAACTCAATGGAGTCATACCCCGACAGCACCAGCTCAGCAGACAGTTGGCTATAATCATCAGCAGATAGGTATGTATCCGCCTCAGACAACTCAATATCCTCAAACCTACAATAGCTATTCTCAGGAACCTCCTACAAGAGGTGCATATGGCTCAAGCTGGGATCAACAAAGGCCTCCAGCTGGTCCTATGCAGACTACCCCTCAACAGCCAGGTGGCTACGATTACTATAACCAAGGTGGATTTGTCCGTAACAACCAACCATCAAATCCATTGCCTGGATCTGTTCCAGCTTCAACACCAGCTCCTATGAACTACAACTATGCGCAGTCGCAATCTTCAGATGTTTATGGAAATTCAGCACCCTTTACTCAGCCTCCACCTGCACAGCAGAAATATGGATATGGCTATAATGAACCCACTTATGACAACCAGCCACCTGGCCCGCAAATGTACGGTCAGCAGCAGTCCATTGGTTCACAGCCTGGAATGTATGGACAACAATCATCCATACCTTACGGCAAGCCGGCATATAGTGAGCTTCCTCCTTCATATGCCCCAGCTCCAGCTCGACCATCCCAGCCCGAAGAACTGATGTATCAAGGTGCTCCACCAGCGCAACAATCATATCCATACACTTCAAATGCTCCAACACAACAGGCTCCTTACACTCAGACCTATGCAACTGCCAATGGATACTCGCAGCAGCCGCCACCGTCTGGTGGTTATCCTCAACAACATGCTCCAGTATATGGCCAAGGTGGACAAGCAGTGCCTGCTCCATATGGTCAATCTGTTCCTCAGTCTAGTGGTTACAGTCAGTACCCTTCCTCCTCTCAGCCAAGCTATGATCAGACCGCTCAAAGCAATGTGAACTATGGGTACCAGGGGGCTACGCCGGATGCAGCATATATAGGAAATGCACCCAACTCCGGTTATGCCGCTCAGCAACCTATTAGCAACCAGCTTGGCTATTCTCAGCCTCCAGCCAATCCATCAGGTTATTATGATCAGTCGATGCCTCAACAACCAGGTGGTTATGCTGTTCCTGGTGCTCCAGTTGGTTATGCTAAGAGCGTCTCTCCACAGCCAGGATATGGCGGTCAGTACGATTCTGCTCAAATTTATGGTCAACACTAATACCGTTTAAGGGCTCATACCAAGTAAGGATATATATATTTGTAGTCACTATCGTCATCATGGATTTTAATTTTCTTCTTATTTTAAGTGTTAGCGTTCGTAGCAGTTGGAAGTCGGAAGTTGTATTGTCTTAATATTTTGGTATTTCTGCTACTAGAATGGTTTATGGTGTGGTCAAGGCTTCAAGATGTGCTTGCGCAGCCAACTTTTGATGAACGAGTTCCTGTCTTAGCTGAACGCTGTGTTGGGTCATTCGAGTGAAGCTTCTATATTACTAGTTATTATGCCTTGGTTATTCGCTGTGAGCTGATTTGTTGGAAATTTAGTTGCCTATGGGCTATTCAAATTACTATAGATGGGCATTAATGGCTTCATTGTCGAAGATTTATGCTTTTATATGATAGATCAGGTCAACATAGGTGTGGACTCACATCAATGATGAATAGAAAGACCCAAGATGAGAGGACCCCTCTTGATAGCTACAGATCTACTCCTAGGATTTAGTTAGCTGCGTTGATAAGATTAACAACTTGGTGCAGTATGGTAGGAGTCCTTGTTCGATGGCATGGGGGTTCTCTATACAGATTGTTTTAAGCTAAACGAACCTAACTAGCAGTTGATCTAAAGGGAAGAAGGTCCTTTTACATTTTATTGACGTTGGCTACTGAATCCCTTACAGGAGCTCAAAATTTTTATTCTAGGACTCCATCTTACGAATAGATTCTTCTAGGGATAGATATGATATACGTTCATCAGTAGGGTTACACATGTTATAGTAGAAAGAAGTGGAATGGCAAGTAATGTAGAAAGAGGCTCCGTTGTTATAATTATTACACCTGTTGATCATCAAGCAAGTGTTTATAAGGCTTATAATGGTGGGATTGGTTCCCTGCCATAAATGGTGACAAATATTATATGATAAAAAAATTTATGATAATAGAGAGAGAATGTTTTGCATCCTATCTTTGAGCGAAGATCCCATAAAAAAACATATGAATAAAAAATAGGGGTGAAAATATAGTTTTAGCATGAAAAACTTGGAAATAGAGAAATTAAAGTGTTTATCCCAGCTGTGAAATAATTTCACTACATGAGCGTGATCATAATGATTTTCTCATCCTCCTATTTAGAGAATATGATATTATAAGAGCATGAATGGTTAGTGGAAAATACTTCATAGTCGATGGATGATGAGACGTGTTTGGATGGTTTAGGCCAACGGATGGAAGCCAAACACAAAAGTTATGGGATGATGATCTAATGTGATTATCTGATAATGAAAATAATCTTTTAATTTTGATTGGGTGCCGAAAATATGTGATAATGGTTTAGCGATGGTAGTCTGATGGTGGTGATATACTGTGATAGTGGTGGTCTGATGGCCAGGTTAGGTGGCAATAGTCCAACAATGGTGGTTGAGTATTGACAGTCAAATAGCATTGATTATGTGATGAGGGTGTTCCAATGATGGTGGTCAAGAGATTGTGGTTTGATGATGGTGGCTAGGTGATAGTTGGTCAAATAACGGTGGCCAGATAGTGGCATTTTGAAGCCTATGATCTAACAATAGTGATGGTTAAACAAAGATAGTTGTGGGGTGTCGATGATGGAAATTATTAGGTGGTGGTCCAATGGTGGTGATCTAGTGATCTGACATCATTAGTTGGGTAATGACGCTCAAGTAGAGATCTGGATTCTTCACATTTTTATCTCACTAGAATCTCAAGCCAAGGGTTTCTCATGTAGAGATTGGGGTGTCATTTATAGATTTTAAGATTAGCATGCCCCATAACTATAGTAAAAACATGGAATAATCTCAAGCCAAGGGTTCCTCTTGTAGAGACTGGGGTGTCATTTATAGATTTTAAGATTAGCACGCCCCATAACTATAGTAAAAACATGGAATAATCTCAAGCCAAGGGTTCCTCATGTAGAGACTGGGGTGTCATTTATAGATTTTAAGATTAGCATGCTCCATAACTATAGTAAAAAATGGAACAATTCCATTAGACTATCCGTATTAATTTTCTTGATCATAAATCATTTGATCAATATTTGCATGCTTTCATGATACCAAAATTAAGCTATTTTAGGCTGGTTGGATTCTCCTCATTGAGATGCTTGATTTGATTATATGCATTCCAAATTTGTAGACAATGTTTAAAATTGTGTAATTGGGTATTGAGGCATTTTTTGTTCGTGAGGCGAGGCGTAAGTCTCAAAATAAATAAATTGCGTAAACATAAATGATAAATTTTGTATATACAAATGAGTAAATAATATATAAAACATAAAAATACCCAAAATATGAATTGAAATCAAAATATCTCAATAATAAGACAACATGAATACAATAATATACCGGTATGCCAGGGGTCCAAGGGGGCGCTTCCCCATGACGGGGTTCAACATGAAGTAATTTTGAAGTTCTGCTTGTTTTTAAAATTCGTATGTTATTTGTATGGAAAGATACTGAGCGGTACCAAGCATGTACCGAGCGGTATCGAGCATGTACCTAGCAGTACCGAGCATATATCGAGCGATATCGAGCATGTACCGAGCAGTACCGAGCATGTACCGAGCGGTATCGAGCATGTACCGAGCATGTGCCTAGCGATACCTAGCGATACCGAGCATGTACATTAGCTTCTTTTTTTTTTTAAATTTTTAGAGGCAGACGCCTCTCAACTGTGAGGCGAGGCGCGCCTCAGTAGATTTGAGGTGTACACCTCAAATCATGAACTCATTGCGTGAGCTTTGAGGCTTGAAGGGGCGAAATTGTGCTGCGCGCCTCTTATTGCGCAATTTTAAACCATGTTTGTAGATTAGTTGGTTTTCTAATTATTATCCAAAGGTTCCGAAAATGCTTTAAGTGATTGATCTAGACTTATTTGGACTCGGATTTGATCACTTTTGGTGTCATTAGATTTGTTTGTCATACAGATTAGTTTGAATACAAGTTTGATGAAATTGGAATTTGTAATGATTTTGAGCTAAATTTTGTAAGTCCATCCATCAATTTGCTTCCATATTTGTTTCCAATTATGGTGGTTTCTAGGTGACATATCAAGAATGATAATATGACAGCAAATCATGATAATCTACTTATTTCAAATTTAATATATATTATTTTTTTTTTTTCAAATATATCATAAAATAATTATCATATATAATAATTTATCAAATTTATTCTTCTGAATTAAATTATAAATATCATTATAATAATTCATGATATTATCATTTTGGTATGAGCTAATACAATTTATATTAAAATTGTGATTTTATATGCTTCATAATACAAATATATGCTTTTTATTTGTTTTAATGGGTAATTATGCTTGAAAGTTTATGAGAGATATCATAGTCAAATAACAATGTCCGGGAGATCATAGTCCATCAATAGTGATAAGAGATCATCCTGGTCAAGTAATGTCCGGAGGTCGTACTCACATGACTGTGGGTTGGAGACTGTGGTCGCATGATGGTGGGTAGGAGATTGTGGCTATGCAATCTTGGTTAGGAGACCATGATCATGTGATAGTGTTTGGGAGACTGAGTTGGGTGATATGTTGGGGATGGAAGGAAGACACACAATGAAACAAATAAGAAAGTAAAATGGCACCTGAATTTAACGTGGAAAAGCCTGAAATCGGGAAAAAAATTATGGAGTCACACCATACCAAGAAATCCACTATAAAAATTTAGAGAAATTTTATAGACCTCTCTTCTCTCTCTCGCTCTTTCCTTGCTACCCTTCATTCTTACATCGTTATACACTTAGAACAAATAAAGAGTTAAAATGCAATCACCAAGGACGCCACCCTTAAGAAAAACAAGAAATAAAAACTGCCCATCCGGCCTTGCGTCATTGTGGCGCCAATTTGGAGCCCTACGACACTCACCTTTGTCATTTCATCCGTCTGACGGCACTGTAGCATTGAATATACAGCGATGCAACAATATGCTCTCTGTTGATTTTGCAAAAAATTGTCCAGTGAACAATGCAACACCGGGGCTTAGGTAAACAATGATGGGGCGTTGTATGAAAAAAAGCAGGTGCAAATCACCAGTACCCAAGCAGGGAGAGGGACCCCCGCACCATCTCAACAAGCATGACCAACTGAGTTGAGATCCATGACAATAGTTTAACTTGATTGATCAACACAATCAGATTCAACACAAACTAACATAATAATCATTAGGAGACGATGGCTAAGGGACTATAGTTAGACAACAATGTTTGAGAGATCATGGTTGGGCAACAGTTGTGTAGGGATTGTAGTCATCTGATAGTGGTTGGAGAACTGTAGTTGGGGGATGGTCAAAAGACTATAGTTGTGCCATAGTGGCTGAGAGATGTAGTTTGATGATGGTGATTAAAGGACCATAGTCAGAAAATGGTGGTCAATGAACTATATGTAGGTAATGATAGTCAAATGACTGTAGTCGAGTGATGGTTACTAGAGGACTATTGTTGGGTGATGTTGGTTGGAGGACCATAGTTGAGCGATGGTAGTCAAATGATAGTAGTCAGGAGATGATGAAAATGGTAGTCGTATAACTGTAGTCGGGCGACTATGATAAGAATATTTTATTCGGGCAACGACGATCAATAAATGAAATAAGTGGCAATGGTTGGAGGACTCTAATCAGATGATAATATTCAAAGGATGGTAGTCAGATGATGGTGGTTGGGAGATTGTAGTTAGACAATGGTGGTTAGAGGACCATAGTATGACAATGGTGGTAGGAGGATCTTAGTTGCGTAATAGTGGTTAGAGAGCGGAGATCTGATTACGATAGTTGCACGTTGATGGTCTGACTGTGGTGGTCAAACTTTGGTGTTTGAATGGTGGTTATCAGATGTCGGTGGTTCGACATCTTTGGTCGGACTGTGGCGGTCCAAACATGGCGATTGGATGGTGATGATCGGATGTTGCCATTCTAATGGAGGTAGTCGGAATTGACAATATGATGTCGAAGCTCTCTCTAATTTCATGTTCTTCCACGTCTGCAAATATCCAATATTCTCTCGAACTGTCCAACCAAGTGAATGGTTGCCAGCTCTCAGCAATGTTGAATGAATTAACCAGTCTGATTACAAGAGACTTAAAATAACCACCCTCCTATAAAGTATTCACACCATAACGAAAATTTCCTTCTCAAAACAAGTCATGGAAAACTGGGCTATTTGTTTCTAACGCAAGTCCTTGCATTTGACTTAACATGCTACAAAGACAATGTGAGATTCTTTTTTTCTTTTGTATTTTGGGAATCAGACAGCAAAATTTCTTAATGAACTCTGATACCAACCCTATAAAGTAATATATTATTCAAAAGAACCTTATGGAATACCATAATACAAACAAAATCATCCAAATCCTTCCAAAATCTAGCCAGGCTAATAAATTGAGAAGTACTTCGTGTAATACAACTTTCAGTCTTACTGCTCCAACAAATTTGGGGAAAAATAATAATAAACTGCACAGTTTCTCTCATGTTTTGAATTTGTCTGCTGTTGATGGAGGACAATACAGCTGTTAGGTTTTGATAAATAAGATTTTATAGTGTAGTTTTGCTTTGGCTGGGCAGATAGCTCAGCTATCCAGGAAGTTGTCAAGACAGTTGGCTTTGAATAAGTTGGAGAATCTGGGAATGTTAGAGGGTGTAGTTGTTACTAGTGAGCTGAATTAGGCGGTAAAGTAGACTGGTCAAGCTCGAGTTACCTCTGATTTGAGTTTAAATTTTATTAATTAATCTGATTTGAGCTCAAACTTGATTTATTAGCTCATTGAGCTCGACACAAACTATTTATCAAGCCGAGCCCGAGCCGGCTCATTGTGATAATGTTTGTGACATTTGACATCAATAAATTGAGGAAGGAATGGCGATGTGATCTGCGGTGAGGGTATTGGGTTGACTACTGTTAGAATGTTAGTTCAATTCTCATATTATTTGTATAATCTTTTTCGCACTTGTTTGAAGTTTGATTTCGAACATAAGTTTCTAACTTAGTTTCGCTTGTGACGGCTTTTTTATTGCTTTCTAAAGTAGTTTGCTAGCACAAAAAGTTTATTGAATTAGAAATTTTTTATACTAAAAAACTGCTTTAGAAATCATTAAAAAACCGTCCCAAACGAAATCTTAGTAATCAAAACTCTAGTTCAAATTTAGCTTTCAAATTGTTCTAATTCCTATTATAATCTAAGAGGACTGGCAAGAGAGATCAAACAAGCTCTTAGACTGCTGAAGAAAACCCTAAAGACTAAAATTCGAACTGTAGTCTTATCAATCAAAATTTCACATAAATATGAGATCTATCTCTCATAATAATAAATAAGGCTACTTTCAGCCAAATATGACCAAAAGGGGTATTTCTTCAAATTAAATATAAAGAGCATATTTATCCAAATATATGCATCATAAGGGACATAAAAGTCAAATATCCCTATGAAATCATGACTAGGATATTTCAATCTTAAAATTAATATGTAAAAAAAAATTATGGCTTTAGAGAAAAATAGAAATTAATTTGAATTATGTTTTTCAATACAAAATTTTATTATAAATTTTTATCAGACCCAAATATGCATTTGAATATATTTTTTTTCAAAATCTAACCACCTTTTAACTTTGTAAATAATAAGAAAAGAAAAGAGAGGGGAGAAGGCATGCTTAAGAGCTATGTTGCACCGATACGGATACGACGACACGGATACGACACGATACAGATACGGGACACTTCAATTCTTAAAAATAGAAGATACGGGTACGACGCGAATACAACATTGTAATTTATAAATCATACATAAAAATTAAGAAAGTAATCAAAGCATAATATTTAGAATTACAAAACAAAATGACAACAACATCAATTGTAACTTTGTAGCTTATAATATCAAAATATAAGCATTAAATGTCTGGTACAACAACAAAAGCATAAACATAAATTATCTAGCACATAAGTTTCAATTTTTCAATAGAAGGAATGATATAATTATCTTCTTCAATTGTTTGTCTTAGAACTTCTATATCATCTTTAATAAATATCATAGCTTCTAATTCATTCTCATCAAGTGAAAGATTAGTAAATTTTAATATTTTCATATCATCAAGAGGCTCAAATCCATCTCGGAAATGAGAGAATCTTGCTCGCAACCGCGGAAGTAAATACGGCACGTCTTTTTTTTTCTGATTTTTTGTTTTTCAACAGACACACGTATCGGATACGCGTGTTCTTTTGAAATTAAATAGTATTTTAATTGGATACGGCTTTGACTTATCCGCCACGTATTGGTGGAGTATCGGAGGAGTATCCGTGTATCGGTATATCGGATATAGCACGCATTCATAAATAGGTGTATCGGTAAAGAGTTATATATAGCCAATAGTTCCTGAGAAACTTAAGAGAGAGAGAGAGAGAGAGAGAGAGAGAGAGAGAGAGAGAGAGAGAGAGAGAGAGAGAGAGAGAGAGAGAGAGAGAAGATTTATGTATAGTGTCTACTTACCTTAGAGGAGCATTACTCACATAGACATTACTCCAAAAGAGAGATTTTTATGACTTCCGGAGATTTAAGACTTTTTTATGTTTGTTTCATTAAATTATTAGAGGTTTTTTTTGATAAATTTAATTAACTTTAGCTTCGTTTGGGACGACTTTCTTTCTGATTCTTAAAGCAAATTTTTAGCATAAACATTAAAAATTTTATATTAAAAAAATGTTTTAAGTAGTAAAAAGAAAGCCGTCTCAAACAAGCCTTTAAACATCATTTGGGATGACTTTTTTATTGCTTATTTAAGCAGTTTTTTAGTATCAAAATTTTCTATATATATATATATATATATATATTATAGGACATGAATATATGTCAACTGCCAATCTTGGCCGTTCATATAATTAATCCTCCATACTGAATTATCTCCGCCGTTACTTAAATATCTCCTTCCAATAAAAATATTAACTTAATTAGTTATTTATTCTCACAACATACCTCTTTGAGACGGGTGCAATATTTTATAAAGGAATTTGTGAATATCAACTTTCCATAACAGAAATTTCTATAAAAAAAATCAACTATAAATAACAAGAAAGCGGTAGTCAAACGAAAATATAATTGTAATTTAAAAAGCAAAACCGTCCCAAAGAAAATCTAACTTAAAATAAAATAAATAAAAAATTAGAAGTATTTCAATATATTATGTATTTGTAATTATTTGTATTAGTTATATATCAAAAGACTTTGAGACTATTCTATCAAATGAAGCGGTGCCAGCACACAGCAATTATGAATGAACAAGTCTGATTACTAGAGAGTTAAAATAACCACACTCCACTCCTATAAGGAATTAATATTGTAAGGGGAATTTTGTTGTCAAAACAAGGCATGGAAAATTAGGCTAATTGTTTCTAACGCAACGCCAGCTTGTTTGACTAAGGCTTTCTTTGGGATGATTTTCTTTCTGTTTCTTAAAATAATTTTTTAGTATAAAAAATTTAAATTTTGTACTAAAAAGCTGATTTATAAAGTAGTAAGAAAGTCATCCCAAATGAAGCCTAAGTTTTCATTGGGACAACTTTTTTATTATTTTCTAAAATAAATTTTTAATACACAAAATTTTTAGTTTAAAAATTTTTATATTAAAATATGCTTTTAAAAGCATTATAAAAGCCATCTCAAACGAAACCTAAAGCATCATTTGAGAATGTTTTTTGCCACTGTTTCTTCAACAAGTTGTGTACTTAAAAATTGCTTTATAAAACAGTAAGAAAGTCATCTTAAACGACATGCTACAAAAGCAATGAGTTATTTTTTCAAATATATATATATATATATATATATATATATATATATATATATATATATATATATATATATATATATATATATATATATATATATAAATGGTTAAATTGCTTAATTAACTTTGATATTGACCTTATAAAATAATAGAACCATATGGAATTCAATGATCTATTCAAACTTGTCCTAATCCTTTCAAAAGCTTGCCAATCAAATAAATTGAGTACTTGATGTAATGAAAGTTTCAAACTTAACTACTCTAACAAACTTGAATAAATAAATAAGCATCACAATTGGTCTCATGTTGAAATACTATTCTAGTAAGGCTTGTGCACTATAAGTTAAATAAATCAACATGAAATGATAATTCTTCATGATCTTATATGGCTTGAATAAAATATTGTCCCTCGATCAAAAATAAGGCTAGATGATCTCACCTCTATGTTATCTTGATTGACCTGTTTAAGCTAGGGTTGCTTTAGGCAACTTGCTAGAGGACATTGATAATGGCATGTTGGTGGTTTGATGGTAGCTAACCCTAGAAAAACATCTTATTAGTGAACAAAATATATTATCTCATGAATTTTAACAACATGAATCTAACATAGTTGAGATATTAGAATTCTAATTGTCGAATTGATAAAACTTTTGTAAGAATATTTGTGGATCAACTTGGGGCCACAAAAAAAAAAAAAAAAAGGACAATGATAAGTCATAATTTTTATGTCAAAAAATTCACCCCCTTAAAGCAACCATTCCCCCTGATATGAAATAGAAATTTGTGAATGTTATCTGAAATCACAAAATTTAAAACTTTATCACATCTGCTAAGTGGAACCACACAAACCTATCATGATTAGAAGCTGTGAATGTAATGCTTACAGAGAGAACTTTCTATAGGGGAGTTTGACAATCTCTTAGGAGACTATGCCTAGTTGAATATGGGGAATAATAGAATGGACTTAATATTGTCTGACTATTCTCATAGTGAAATTCTCTTGTTCGAGGAAGAAGGGGATTAATTGGGCAATGTCATGCAAAATATATGTTGGCTAAAAAAGAACCGAATGAGAAAAAGGTTTATGTACTACCATTAAAGACAAACTAGGCGTATCTATTAGAGACGTTTTCCTTAAATAGCTAGTGAAACTAACCAAGGGTACTTTAATATGAGTTTGAGGTTTTCCGTAAGGGTAAGTCTCTATGGTTAATTACATATTCAATATGATAACCAAGAATACTCCTGATTAAAGAATGCTCTTTATGCTTGCATAAAATTGACCTATAAAAGTTTATGTCTAAAACATCAAAGATGATGGGGACAAAGCTTTAAGAAGGATCATGATTAAGATTAGTTAGGTTTAGAACATAAAATCAAATTTGAAATGATTTATGTGGAACTTAAGTGTAAACAAAGGATTTTGTGGTTGTATAACTCTATAGCATATGGAGGAGATGTCTATATTGGACTTATAATATCATTAGCAACAATTTACCAGGATCCATAAAATTGTCCTAAGGTCTAAAGGTATTGATTAAGGGCTTACAAATTGATAATAGCTCAAGGGAGTCTCCTTGATTGGACTATGACAGCACCTTCCTTAGACTCATAATTACATCATAGATTTTAAGATCGCAGATGCTATATAAGATTATTTTATTCACTCATAATGGCTAATAAAAAACAATGCCATGTATTAACTTGTTCCGACATAATTATTAAGTAACTACATAAAAAATTCAAAGCTCTAAGTTTGAGATTATTAAGTGTATTGTCTAATTTCTCTCAATTATCTTGTATAATATTTAGCTTTAATTTCAAGATTAATGGTTATCAACTCAAGATCCATTTACACTTGATTTCTTAAGAAAATAGCTACCTAACTCAATCTATATCCATGCTTAATCTTTCATACCTATAACTCAAAATCTTAAATCTCTTTTAACTCCTCTTTCTTAACATTAGTGCCTTTGCGTAATGGTGTCTTCCCTCCATTGGTGTTTTTATGGCATCATTAGCTTCTTTACGTTGGAGTTGATTTGTTTTGATTCCTAAAATTTCTAAATTAGATCTAACTTATTTTACAAATGTAATCATTATGGGTAATACTTCTCACAACCCATTTAAGGTAACTAATTCCCTCTTCTTAACATTAGATATTTAAGGAGAGGAGGCAATGAGTGGTAAAATTATGACCAAGCTTAGCTATGGCAGTATTATAGACTAAACAAAGTTCATATGCTTAAGATAAAGGTCAATAATTATAAGTTAGCTATACACTTAAAATCCATAGGCTTATATATCTTTGTATTACCTAGCTTGAAATCATAGGCTAGTCTTACATAAGTTATGATCAACTTTAAAATCCATAGATTGTACTTAGCTAGCTTTAAAATTAATATACTTAGCTATTTTACACTACTATGGAATTGATAGATTAATCTTAAGCTAGATATATTCAACTTTAAAACCTATAGGTTGTATCTTAACTAGCTTTAAAACTTATAACTTTCACTATTCTTAAAATGTATTAAAATTATTTGGTCAATCTTAGATAAGCTATAGTAAACCTTAAAACCTATATATGATACCATATTTAGTATTAAAATATACAAGCTCAACTATTCTTAGAGTACTTTAAAATCAAAATCCTTGTCTTTGATAAACTTTAGTCAATCTTGTAACCCTTAAGATGAGCTTTAACAAGTTGTTTACTTATCATTTGGCATAACAAGGTATCTTGGCATGGATCAAGGCTTCTACCTTCTCCACTCACCACTAAAGTTTGACCTAGAAGACTTACTATCTTGATGTTGCATAATTTTACCTTTGGCTATGAGCTCAGTGCCTTCTTCTATGTAGCCATTTTATAAGCTACTCCTTATGGATAACCTAAACCTCTTTGCACATTATTTGCACCTGATACCATGAGCCCACCTAGTGGTTACTATTGAGAAGGCTTATTCTTATTATTATTTTGCCAAAATTTTCTTCTTAATGACTCGTCTTGAGACCTAGCTCCAACTTAGCTTTTCATTGCCATTCTTAGCGTAGTCGCTCCTAATATTCTCCTAATTGGGAAAATGAGTACGATTTTATATCCTTGTTGTCCAATAATTGACAAATATTCCCTTATTATAATTAATCTATTTTTTAATTTAGTTTCTATTATTATTAGAAAACTAAGCATACGATAATATAACCTTGGCTCTATATATATAGGATGAAGGACTCTATTGAAGTAAGGTCAATCATACTAATTCATGCCTAGGTAGTAATACTAAAAAAATGAATCAAACCTTGAAAAGATTGTGCAACCAAGACAAATGTTTGGTGAAGCTCAAGCGACGAATAAATTAATTGGCAAGGTCTTGGAAATAATTATTGGACTTACTTTATTGTGAGACTTCTTAAAAATAGAAAAAAAAAAAAACATTATTAAGGGGGAAAAAGAGAAATCAATTAACCATAACACACATAATAAGAAATAGACACAACAAATCGAAAGAAAAAAATATATTAAGAAAGGAAAGTGCAGACCCTGAAATGGAAATAAAGTAAGGAATATAAACAAACCATTTAAGTTGGAGAGGGAAATCAAATAAAGTGGCATTTAAAAAAAAATATTTGACTTATTATTGACTAAAAACTTTGGAAGATTTCGTTGGATCAACTTTCCCAGATAAGGTGAGTTAAAAGAGGTGATTGTGATATATTTCTATGAGCACGTGAATTGATGAAAAGAAGATGGAATATCTTCCAAATAGTTATTTAATTTTGAGAGATTTGATTTGATTTTGGTGCAGGCCTTCTATTAGCATTAAAATTTTCAAGAATACATATTATCTTATGCTCAGGTTTGACAAGTTCAAATTATCCTTCAAGTTGAGTTTGGTTTGAGTATTACCTATCTCAATAAATTGAACTTGAATAAGTTAATACCCTTACTTAGATGTTTAGTACACTCTTAGATATGTTTAAAGTATTACTTCTTATCTATTTCAAGATTAAATTTCATTCCTTAGATCATTCCATAGGTGAACCCTAGCATAACTTATCTAGGTATCCTTCCTCTTCCTTTAGCTTATGCTGATTAGGATATGACCTTAGAATGACTACATGATTTTATAAAACTTAGAGAAAACCAAATGAGGATACGTTTGATCATTCAACTCAAAATAAAACTTAATTCTTTTCCTAAAAGATTGACCATAGCTAGACCCAAGGTAGTCCTTGTAATAGCCTGTATTTTAACTTGTTAAATTATTTTTTAAGGAGTCATTACAAGTCAAATATGAAAATTGTCATTTCCATAAAATAGATATTATTATATTTTAATTATAATAATTTTTTTGTAATTGAGAACCTGTGCAAATCCTTAAATAATTGACACATGTCAGTATAATTGAGGGTTTTGGGATTATTAGGTGTCTATTTTACAAACAAAATTTACCAAAATTTTTTAAATAAAATGGACTATTTTATGAATATTTTCTATAATTTTTTAAGATCTAAAATAATTTATATGAATTATATATTGAAAATTAATTAAATTAAATAATTATATTATTATTTTAATCTAAATATCCTAAATCACTAATTGAATCATAAAAACATTTTTAAATCCCTTTTCCCTATTCAGTTTTAGCTAACAGAGAATTGTTTGGGAAATTCGAGAGAAAAAGCGAGAAGTGAGAAAATAAGATCTATGATTTAGAGGTAAAATGACTTAATCAGTTAGTTCTGTTGGAAGATTTGCTTGTCTTTCTATAAGGAACCATTATCCTCTTCATGATTTCAATAAATTTATAGGTTTGATATTTTTTTTTTCGATCAAATTTATATTTTCGTTATAAAAAATGAAGATAATTTTGTATTAGTAAAATTTTCACTACATAACTTTTATTATGTGATATATCTCATAAATATGAGTATTTTGACATAAATATATTATTTTTCATCATTTATATTTGAAGATATAATTTTTTTAAATAAATACATAATAGATAGTATAAATTTGATAGATTTTTCTATATTTTTTTAATTAATGTATTTCATACATGACATTGACAAAAATATGACATTTGCATGTAAGCAAGAGAGGCTGGATGGAAGGCTGATTGTTAATATTAAAGATAAAAACCAATACCAATTGATTGACAGTTGAGCCTAATAAGATTGATACACAACTGGGAGACAATTGGGGTTGACCGATACCAATTTATTAATAGTTGAGCTTAGATTAAGATTGAAAACCAACTAAGCAATGATTGGGGTGAAAGGGATAAAATACAACATTAAAGATATTTCGTTCATGATTATATTTACATGATTATATATTGAATTGATTGATAATATAATTAAAATCATACTAGCATTAATATTGATATAAAATAACATTAAACGATGACATGATTTATTGGGAGATAGTACCATTTACCTTATGACTTATTATTTGATAGATTTCTTTTGACTTCAGTGGTCATTTTTATTTTATTTTTAATTTTTTATACTTTTATTGCTCATATTAAGTGATGATTGATATTGACTAAAATAGAAAATATACATAATGATTCTTAAGCATTGCATTGAAAGTAGTGATAGAGTAAAATTATATTATTATTATTTTAATTTAAATATCCTAAGTCATTAATAGAAACATTAAAATATTTTAAAATCCCTTTTCCCTTTTCTTTTTTGGCTAACAGAGAATTGTTTGGAAAATTTGAGAAGAAGAGTGAGAAGAGAGAAAATAAGATACAAGATTTGGAGGTTATAGAGCGATCTTTATTAGTTGATCATATTATAAGATTTATTTGTCTCATTGTAAGGAACTATTATCCTATTTTCATTATAAGGAACTATTATCCTATTTCTGATTTCAATAGTTTAATATTTTTATTATTTTTTTGATCAAATTTGTATTTCTGTTATAAAAAATGAGGATAATTTTATATTGGTAAAACTTGCACCATATAACTTTTAGTATGTAATAGACCTCATCAATATGAGCATTTTAACATGAATATATTGCATTTTACCAGCTAAATTAAAAGATATAATTTTTTTTGAAGTAAATAAATAGTGAATTAATTTGATAGATTTTCTTTGTATTTTTTGAATAATTGCATTTCATACATGACATTGACAAAAATATAACATTTGCATGTAAGCAATGGAGGCTGGATGGAAGGTTGGTTGTTAATATAAAAGATAAAGATCGATACTAATTGGTTGATAGTTGGGCCTAATTAAGATTGATATCCAACTAGGCGAAAGTTGGGGTTGATCGATACTAATTAATTGACTGTTGGGCCTAGATTAAGATTGATACCAAACTGGAATATAATTGGGGTGGATGGATAAAAATACCACATTAAAACTACTATATTCATGATTATATTTACATGATAATACATTGAATTAATTGATAGTGTAAATAAAATCATACTAATATTAATATTGATACAACATAGCATAACATATTGATATGATTCATTGAGTGATAATACTATTTACTGTATGTCTTATAGTTTGAAAGATTTCTTTTGATTTCACTAATCATATTGATTTTATTATTGATTTTTTAAGATATTTATTACTCATATTAAGTGATGATTGATATTGACTAGAATAAAAACATACATATTATTATTTTTGTGTCTTGCATTGAAAGCAGTGATAGAGTTTTGCTTATCTGTTGGGCTTTTTAGCTCATTATATGTGATAAATAATTTCAAATCGGGGTAAGCGTAAGGGATCTGGTGTGTGAGATTGATTAAGATTCTCCATGTTTATTGTTATTTTGTTTGTTTCAATTTTGTAGGTTTTCTTTTGTACTTAGGACATAACAGTTGTGATATAATTGTATAGATCATGAGTAATGTATATGATTTTTTTGAGAAATAAATATAGATGTATATACTAATATTTTGATCAATTGTTTTATTTTTTGCTAGTATTTATATTAATAAAAGAAATAGATAGCTCTGGCACTAATTTTTTAAAAAATAAAGAATAATTCTTTCAAATTAAATTCTGGGGTGTGAGAGTCTTCTTCCATGTTTAATCCTAATTTGTCTCAAACTAATAATTATGTCATATAATTTAAGATCATTTATGTTATATAAATTTATTTTTCTACCAACCTAGAACATATCTATAATGGGAAATACAACCTTCACTAAGAGTTGTTAATAAGCCTTATGTTTTACATGGGAATTAATGACACTAAACTTATATAAGCACTCTTTTAATACTGGTGTCATTAAGACCTAAATGATGTAAGGAGACTAATATAGACAATGTGGAGGATATGAGAATCTTAATATAATGAATTTTTATTTATTTATTATTTATATGCCTATTTTGTGAAACTTAATAATATTTTTAATCAGGCTTGCTTATGCTATGAATTAAGCATAATTTATTGATAAATCATGAGTTTAAGATAATTAGCCTATTGCTGACACACAATTTTTAATCCTTAGGCCTTTGATAACTTTTAGCTACTAATCTTAACTATAGAGGAACATATTATTTACATCGATAAAAAAATATTAATAGAGTGGCTAAAAATGATTTTAAATAATTTAAGATTAGTTATATTTGAAATGATTTTATGGGCATAAGATTTTGCCGTAGTAAACTAACTAACATTTTAGAAACCCAAGTCACTGTAGAACATTTAGTTTGAAAGAAAACTTAACAATGTGAAATAAAGGTAAAATAGGAAGAAATTAGTATTGTGCAACATTCAATGATCATTTTGCAGTGAGGCTCTATACTTATACATCCAAAAACTCATAAAATATACTTAAGTTCTATAATAATACACACCAAACCAAGATTTATGTAAGCATAAACAAATATATTCTTAATCATTCCTCTTACAAATACAAAGATCTATATTTTGTAGTATTTTATCACAACTTGCTCCATTTTTACCTCTATGGAGTATTATAATGTCTTGCACAACACATAACAATAGTATGATTACATCATAATATCATTATCGAACTATGATGCCTATGAAATGCCTTAGTTGTAGCAAGCTAAGTAGTGGGAGTGCTATGTGTGCTAGTGTTATTTATTTATATTGGAGATTAATAGTAAGCAAAAAAATATAGATAATTGAAGTTCTTATAATGCCAAGGATATAAGAACTTAACTACTTAAATTAAGTTTTTAAGTTAATTAGTAAATTCTTTTAAAATGAGGTCTAATAGTTTTCAAAATATTTGACCTCAATATGGTTTGATTAATTGCAGTTTGAATTGGTTTGAAGATATTTTTAGAAAGCTAAATTTGATATTTGAAAAATGATTTCTTTTGTAAGTTAAACGTGTAAGGTCATTTGTGTCATTACATAATATATGACATATTTCACTTTTTCCCAATAATTATTATTGTATGGTTCATGTGAAATAACTGATACGTATTAATGATTAGGGCATAGTTCTCAAGGTCATATATGAATTTTTCCATTGACAAACCAATGGAAGGACCCTTTGGTCCATATAAGATTGGGTGTAATGAACATTAAATCATTATAAGTTGATCAATGTAATGCAATATGATAAACAGACCTATGGAATGATCTATAATGAAAGTTAGTGGCATATGGTTCATGATAAATGATTTGTGGTGTATTATATATTGATATGGTTGATATAATTTTTGTATGAGTTTATTTATTGTTGCAATAAAAAATAATGATATACTTTTTTGTGTGGAGTTAAAATCTTTCATTTTTTATTTATGATTTTTTTTTTTTTGGCTACTAAACTTATGATTTACGAACTAATTTTTCAATATGGTAGCTACATAACTAAATCTACACTCTCATTTAATCCTTCACACTTATCACCTCATGATAAAACTATACAAGGGGAATTAAATAATGAATTCATGCATCACTGACAAGAAATAAAAATGAAATGAATAGAAAAGAAAGAGAGAGGAGAGAGGTGTAATTTGAGAATAAAAGAAAGGAAACTTTTAGGTGCTTAAAATGGGAGTTCTTAGACTTATTTAAAAAGGAAATTATTTCGATATTTTAAGTTCTCAAAAAAGAAGAAACTCTTTATCATAACAAGGAAGAGTTCTCATTTGACTTCCTATGATAGAGAGGCAACGAGACAAACTAAAACCTTAATAGCATCCCCTTCTTCTTGTGTAGCTCTCATCTTCACAACAAACAATTGTATTTTTTTCACTTGGATGACGTGATAACTTTATCAACATCTTTAATTTTTTCATGAAGTTTGATTTCTTCATGTATCCATTTTAAAGCTTAGTTGATTAGTTGATATTTGTGCGATTATGAGTACGAGTTTACTTAATCTAAATAATGAAATTTTTAGTATTCTTTTGATTATGCTTAATCTCTTTTATAGTTAGTTTGTGGTTCATTATACTTAATCCTATGTTGAGGGACACTCTTCACTTAGTAGTTATTATTTGAGTCACATTATAAGCGGTATAACGGACATGAAGTTCAAGATTGAGATTTTTAAGGGCTTGCAAATTTTGGTCTTTGGTGAACCAAGATTTGTGCATTTTTTTCCCTATAAGGACTTGTTAAACCACTCATTGGGCATAATAATATGTTTGTGTAATGAGTTAAGTTGATAAGATAAAGATGAATGAAAAGGATCTCTCAATAATTAAGTTGCATTAAATAGATGAGGTCATGATAGACTTTTTTTTAAGAAACAACTAAGAAAGCTTTTTTTAGTCATGTTAGGGTCCTTATAAATGACCAAAACCCTTTCAAATAAACTTTATTATAAGTAGAGACTTCATTTACCTCACAATGCTAGAGGACATGCTTATTAAATCACATTTAAATAAGTCATTAATTGAGATTTGAACAATATTAGTGTGATTATGTATGATGAAGATCAAGATTTATTACTACTATGATCTTTACTTCCCTCTTGCAAGTACTTTATAAACACCATATTATATGATTATGGTATAATAAGTTTAGATAATGTTAAGTATTATCCCACTGAAAGATTATTCAAATAACTATAAGCACATTTCCCTATTTAGCTTATAGGTGCCGATTTTGGGTGTGTACGCTCTTAGCTCTATATTTTAATGATCTAAATATTTCATATTATACGACTTAAAGTTCTTAAAAGGCATAATTAGAACCTAGGCATTAGTTCTTGGTGCTTAATTACCATGCTCTTTGTGAACAAGGGTTGGATACATGAGCATCGACTTGGGTGCCTAGCCATTAAGTAGGGTGCTTGGGCTCTAAAGGCCCTTGATTGTATAGGTTTTGTCATATGAAGCTCCGATGGATCTGATTTACTTATTTTGCACATCATATACAAAATATCCACCAAAAATTACACTCAACTATACAAATTCTAATAGTTGCATTGTTTAGCAAGTTTTTGAATTAAAGTTATGATAAATGAAAAAAAAAAATTAAAGTTGCAAGTCTAGGTAAAAATACATAGAATTCATGGGTATTAGCATATACTAAAACTGAAGAAGAAATTAATAACCTTAAATATTTATTATACTCTAGAATATAGTTTCTCTATTGATCCTTACATTTATCCTTATTGTTGAATAAAAGGATGCATTAGTTGTCGTGAAGATAAATATAGTGAATTCTAAGTGTTGTAGAGTGCATTATTACATGATGTTATGTTGGCTTAAAAATTATGATAGTAGCTCATAGAAGCAAGAGTGGTGTAAAATACATGATTCCAAATACTTAAAAAAAAAAAAGAACTATGATGAAATCCAATGCTTATGATTCTAGAAGAGCAATGCAGAAGAAATTTTTAATTGAGGAAATATATGGTAAGAAAGAAAATTTATTGAGTGGATTGCAAGATGTGCTTATTAGAAGGCGGCCAAGTTGATAGTTCTAATATGCTTTTATAAAATTTTCAAGAGGGATAATCCCAAAAGGGAAATCTCAATGAGGGAATTCCAAGGAAGGAATCAACCTAATTTTGTCAAGCTAATAACTCTAGAATGTCAAGTTGTCAGTAAGGAACTAAATAGATGTAATGCCAAGAATGAAAATTTTATAGGGCTAGGTCTCCATAGAAAACCCACTTGAGGGGCCCTTGTATGCTCAAAAGGTTTTCAAATTGGTCACTCCACTTATTATTGAGTTAGAAGCAAGAGCATGAAAGAATAAGACCTAAATTGATGGGGCTATATTGTTGAGTTTGTAGCTAGCAGGATGCATGTCAAAGGATCCAAATTAATTTAGTTATTATCTAAGTAAACTAATTTAGAAGAAAATAAGATTTATCTAAGTCAAATTTGGCTTGATCCATAATGTTTGAAATTGCTCCCGATGCCAACAGACAAAACCTATTTGATGGGTGAACAAACTATATGCTCACTCAAAGGAAAACTTGGGGATAAAATAGAGTTCAACAGTCATCTTTCTCATGACCAATAATACAACCTTGTGCAAAAACATGTCATAGTTGAATTCAAAACTAGGTTTATATCCTTCTATATCATAATTGACTCCAAAAAGACCTGCCTTGCAACCAAGCTTATATCATTGCCATCACCCACAAGATTTATATCTTATGATCACATATACAACAATCAAATTTTTGTGCTTTAACCTTGCTTATATCATTGTTACCTCCCTCAGAATGATTCCATTTATATCTCTATTGATATCCTTCTTGATAAATAACACTTCAGTAGAATGGACATGATCTTTTATTTTGGGATTTTCATGATGAATAAATGTCTAAAGGTTTAAAGGAAGCTATGTTGTATTTTATTAGGTAGGCAAGCTCCTTTTAGATCTCTTGTTCACAAGCAAAGACGAACCATGGGGCATTATAGCTAAAAATATCTCTCATCATTATATATTTTTATTCTTTAATATTGAGTGTTCATAAATTGATAAAATTGATATTATTATTATTTGTGATTAGTTCAAAGTAAATTTTATATTATTATATTAAAATAAAAGACACAAATAGAAAGAATAGCATTCACACATAAACTTACAAAGTATCTATTAAGTAACTCGATTAAGGAATCAATTGTTCAATGTAGCACTCACCCAGATCTAAAGTAACTATAAGATTCCTTTTTTTTTTTATGTAAAAAAAAAAAAAAACTAAAATGCAACGCAACATAAGGCCAAAGTTAACCACACAGCCATATCCATTCTTTTTCTACATGTATCCTAACTTTGTGAGAGAAAAATAAGAGAGACCTATAGATATTCTTATTAGAAAAGCACAGTGGAGGTTCGTTAGGGTTTTTTGAGTGATCTTTTTCCCCTGCCTCCACCGTCGCCTCCTCCTGGAGAGGCCGCCCTCTCCCGGATCTTCCTCTCGTGGCTCTTAACCCTACTGATTTTCCCCCTATGGGTTCCTCCATTCTTGGAGATCCTCCACCTACTCATGAATGCTCTTACATAAATAATCTCTCCGACAAAACTCCCCCCTTTGAGGACTTCCCAATGTCCTCTGTTCCTCCTGTTCCGAAGCTCTCATTTGTTGTTGGTGACCTTTCCGAAGGTGCATCTCTTTGGTCTATGTATATGGTCGGCTACTCTCTTGGACCACGACCATACTATGAAAGACTGTTCACTGCCATGAATAAGGTTTGGCCGCTGAATGGTTTGATTTCTCTTCTTTCCCTTGCTGATGGTTTTTTCCTCATCAAGTTCACATATGGGGAAGACTACTCCATGGTTTGGACGGGCGGTCCATGGTTTTCACTTGGGAAACCATTCATTTTGCAAAAATGTTCTCCCAAGTTCAAACCTAAGCTGGATGAAGCCGCTTCCTTCCCGATTTGGATTAAAATCGTTGATTTTCCCCTTGCTCTATGCACTCCGTCTAGGATCTCTAAGATCACCAGTTATATTATTATACCGCTCAATGTTGAATCCCTCATGGCCAAGAGAACCAGGCTGATTTATGCTATGGTTTATGTCCTAAATAATGAAATTCCTATCAAAATTGATGGGGAAGACCTCATTCTTCAAGTCCTGTATAACTGGAAGCCTTATCAGTGTGAAGGTTGTGGTTCTTTAATGCATATTTTCCCCCTTTGCTAGTCCAATCCCAATCCTAAATCTCAACTTCCCCCTCCACCTAAATTTAGAGGTCATAGCATTAGCTGCCACCCTTCCCACCGCCCCTCTGGTCCTGCTACCTCCACTCCTAAAGTTCTAATTCAACCATCTAATCCCCAGCTATCCTACCTTCAATTCCCCTTCCTACCTCATAAGCCCAACCATTGACATACATTATTTCAGTTGTTGTTGTTACCATTCCTCCTATTACCTCCGATGTGGTCTCTACTCCTAGTAGAGAACCAACTATCTATAATCTTAATTTTCCCATTGAAGAAGCCTCATCTTCAGGTCAAGCTGAGTCTGAATAAAATTCTAAAGTTCATCTCATTATCCCCTCTCCTCCCCCCTTCACTGTCCCCATAATCACTAATAATAAGTTTGCTTCCTTAGACGAAGAATCTTCCTCTTCGCCTACCACATATCCAATCATCTCACCCCCCCAGGACACAACTATTTGTAATGGAGTTAAACAAAATCAAAAGTAGAATATCCAACCATCCCCTTCCTCAAAGCCTACTAGAGGGAAAAATGCCAGGAAGGCAAAAACATCTAAACTTTAATCAATGTTTATGCCTCCTATAGCTTGTTGGAATGTGAGGGGGTTTATCAACGCCGACAAAGTCTCTGCTTGTAAAGATCTGATGTATTCTCAAAGTATAAAATTTTTTTGCATCCTTGAGGCCAAAGTCCATGATTCTGCTCTTGAGGATCCCTAGTTTGTTAACTCTCACCTCATTTTTTAATAATGAGAAAAGTTGTAACAACTTTAACCTTTCTACTCCTGGTAAAATCTGGTTGAAATGGGACCCTTCTATCTTCTCCTTCTCTCCTTTATTCTCCTCATCCCAAATGATTCATGGATCTCTTTCTTTTGGTTCACTTCCTCCTATTTTTATGACTGTGGTTTATGCCGCGAATACAATTAATGAGCGGGAACCCCTTTGGCATGATCTTAGGGGTTTTGTGCCTTCTGCATACCAACCATGGATCATCTTAGGGGATTTTAATTGCTACCATTTTGATTCTAATAAAGCTGGTGGATCTGAGTTGTCTACTGGTAGATTGGGGGAATTTAACAGTTTTATTTTTTTATGGTGTTGTTCAAGACCTTACTTCTGTAGTTCTCTTCTATACTTGGTCAAATCAACAGACAAGCCACCTTATTCACATAAAACTAGATAGAATGTTAGTGAATGCTGAGTTTCTTAAAGTCTTTCCTCAAGCTTACTACAACATCCTCCCAACAGTTAGCTCAGACCACTCCCCTCTGGTTTTATTTGTTGCCCCCCGAATCAGCTCTTCTCATCGATTCCTTTTCAAAAACTATTGGATTCATATGGATGGATTTTGGGATGAAGTTCTGGATTCCTTCTCTCAAAATAACAATTGCAGTCCTATTGGCTTCTTCTATAGAAATCTTTAAAGTCTCAAAGCAAAGTTAAAAAGTAAGTCATGGACTTCTTCTAAGTATCTTTCTAATGCCATCTTGGAATTAAAAAATAGGCATCATGCTTACCCTTTGGAGCTTCAAAATTCTCCTTTGGACCATTAAAGAGCATTTACAGAAGTTACAAGCCTCTTGGGCTTCCTAGATTTCTCAGAGGGCAAAATCTTTTTGGCTCACTAAAGGGGAGGATGATCTTGGTTTCTTATATGCTAAAATATATGTTAGGGCCAATGTTAAGTGCATCAGAGATATCTCCACCTCTGTGAGACATTACACTAATCACAAGGACATTGTTGAGGGGCTTATTCTTCATTTCAAAGAGACTTACAATGCCCCCAAGCCTCCCAATGCCCTCAACTTCAAAATTCCATCTGAGAATGTTATTCCTGCTAGCTTAATCCCTTCACTCATGGCTCCCTTTTCTAATGAGGAAATTAAGGAAGCAGTTTTTAATGGTTAAAGTAATTCGACCCCTAGGCCAGATGGCTTTACTTTTGCTTTTTATAAGCTTTCTTGGCACATTATTGGATTATAGGTGTGCAATGCTGTCAAGGACTTTTACCATTTTGGTCATCTTCCAGAAGGTGACAAAGTTTCTACAATTATTCTAATTCCCAAAGGTCCTCATGCCACAAATGTCAATGATTACAGACCTATATCTCTTTGTAATGTGTTTTATAAAATTGTGGCTAAAGTCTTAGCCAACATAATTAAATTGGTGTTGCCATTCATTGTTCATGATAGTAAAGCTAGTTTCATTAAAGGAAGGTGTTTTACGGATAACATCCTCTTAGCGACTGAAGTTCTTAGGAACTTCTCTATGGCTAACAATGTGTTTTGTGCTAAACTAGATATTAGGAAAGCATTCGATTCGGTATCCCATGATTTTTTGAAATGTAGGATGAAATAAAAAGGATTTCAAGAGCAATTTATCAAATGGGTTGATGGCTGTTTATCAGGTGTGCACTACTTGATTTGTTTAAATGATACCCTTGAAGGATTTTTCTGTTCTTCCTTTGGTCTATGCGAAGGATGTTCCCTATCTTCCCTTCTTTTATGCATTGTGATGGATGCCCTCTTCTGCTACCTTCTTCATCATAATTATGTGCCCTCTCTTTGAAGTGATTGTGGTAAGGTGAAATTAAATCAGCTGTTATATGCGGATGGCCTGCTTGTATTTGATAATGCTTCCCTCTCTTCTGCTGTCAATCACAAGGACTCTTTAACTTATTTTGCCAAAGCTTCAGGTCTTCACATTAATCCAAATAAAGCACCATCCTTTTCTCTAAAAATGTTATGGCTTCATAAACGGTTTGCAACATCCTTGGCATTTCCACGGTTAAGCCCTATTTAAAATATTTGGGACTTCCCATCTCCCACACAAGGCTTAAGTTTACTCACTTCGAACCACTCATGAATAAAATTATTACCCTAAATTGATGGTTGGAAAGTCAAATTTATTTCTTTTACAGGTAGAATTTATTTTATCAAGTATACCATTACAAACTCTATTGCATACTGGATTAGAGGGTCCTTTATACCACATAAATGCCAAAAGTTTATCTTAAAATTATGTTCTAAATTTCTATATCATTATAATATTTATGATAGAAAAATGCACATCATTGTTTGGAAAGTCATGGCACTTCCAACCCAATTTGGTGGTTTAGGGATTCATTCTTTTGAGGCATTATACAATGCTACTTCATGCTCTTTCATTTGATGGTTTTACAATGCTCAATCTACTATTTCCAACTGGTTTAGATCCAAATAATAATTTGTTTGGAAACATCCACCTGCCTCTGCCTCCAAATTTAGGAAAATGATTTGTATTACAGCCAAAAAAATCAAAAGTCAAATTATCATGTTAGTCCCCTCTCATGGTAATATTTCGATGGATTGGGACCCTTGGTGTAACGGATCTTTTTTAGCTGATTTAATTCCGGTGGCAAATTTTGACAATTCAAAGGTTTATTCCTTCTTGGATAATTGAATTTGGGATATTCCTGATACCTGGCCTAATTTACTAAAAACTGCTATTATAAATACTCCTATCGTTGATCACCTTGCTTTAGCCTAGACTGGTTCGGCTAAACCCACCTATAAAGTTTGTATTGTATAGTTTTTTAGTCATTTGCATGAGTTTTCTTGGCACAAATTAATTTGACATAAAAGACATGCTATAAAATTTTCCTGCTATTCGTGGATAGCTGTTATAAAAAAACTGAAATGTGAGGATGTTTTAATTCAAAGAGCTATTCCCATGAATCCCAATTGCTCTTTTTGTCAAGCATCTTTGGAAATGCATAAGCACATCTTATTCGACAGTGACTTCTCTTTCTCGGTTATTATTTCGATTCTTCTCCTCTTACGGAAGTTCCTCTTAAGGCCCAACATTCTTCAAGTTTTAGATTTTCTGGACAATATCCAGCATTTTAATGGGGAAGGTAAGAATATCTATTTTTTAGTTGTTTCTTGCACGGTTTATAACTTGTGGCTGGAACAGAATATAATGTGTTTTGCAAAGTCTTGGAGCAGTCCCACTCAGCTTATACAAACTATCAAATATGTTATTCTTTAGAAAGTTAGAAAATGGAAAGGTTTTGACAATCTATCTGCTTGGTTTGAGTTACTTAACTGAATGTTCGAATCAATTTTTCTGCTGCTCTTGGACGGGTGTTTTTGCTGGATGCAAGAATTTTGGTTGGGTCAATGATGATAGAGGTCATACTGTGCACTTACTACAGATTATGTTTAGACGCTGGCTTCCTTCGGTATTGTTTTTGGATTCATCAGCTTGCCTGGATCCAGTCGTCTGTCCCTCTGCGATTTTTTTGGCAACCGGCTTGCCCTGGATGGCCAAATCTCCTAATTATTTTGCTTGCTGACTTCTTCGTCTGAATTTATGGGATTTTGTCTATTCCCAATATGTTTTGTTATGTTGCTTGGAGGTTGACCTCTTCGTGAGACCCATTTTTGGCTATCTCAGCTCCTCTTAGTGTTTTGGAGTTTTTGGTCTTTTTTTTTTCGTTCTCAGTTTCTACAGGTTTTATTTTACTTGTAATTTATTTTCTCTTTAATATGCAGGCTTAAGACCCAAAATTTCCTAAAAAAAATAAAACATGTGTCCTAACCATGTCAGAAACCCATCTTTTAAATATAACAAGTCAGACACCCTGAGCCCAAAAGAAAAAAAAAACTTTTTCAATCAAGTTCTGTCGAACATTAAGAAGTGTTTACAAGATTTTAATCGATCAATACTTAATCTTTTTTTTTCAATACTTAATCATTAATATCATCATTTAAAAAAAAAATTAAAACTATTGTGTCATTCATTACATATGTTAGATGTTTACAATATAATATAACCATTTGCCCCTTAATCATTCATTTTGGAGCTTAACTAAAAGTTCAAACAAACAATAATTTATAATTTCTGATATCGAGCTCTAATCAAAGTAAATAAAGCATATACGAATATAGTTTAGTCTAAAACTTAAGGCTAAGGATTTGTTTTGGATGGTTGTAGCTTTTTATCAAGTTGATTGTGGTGCTGCTATGAAGAAAGCAACTTTATCACACTGTTTGCAGAAAGCAGCTTTCAAATAATAAAAAATTGTGAAATGTAATAAGAAAGCAACAATAAAGTAGTAGTCAAATGAAATTTTGGTTACTACCTGAAAAATAAGATAGTGAGAAAGTTGTCCCAAATTGACACTAAACCTCACTAGCGGTATGAAGATTAACCATGTGACTATGGGAGTTGGGGTATGGCTTATTGTTTGGCATCAATTGTTGCTTTAAAGTTAAGAATTACCAGTTATTTCTCATCTTACAAAATATAAAAAGGTTGAATCCAAAAATATCTTCAAAATGATTATATTGATTTATTAAATAGGAATATGACAACTACACAGTTCAATAATATGTGAGAAATAGTGACCAAAAAATGAAAATGAAGCATGGCTAAATCATGTATATGCCATTCACACTAGAAAAGACATCTAACATTGACCTTTTCATCATAGTTTGGCTATGTCATCTTTGAGTTAAATTTGAGCTAATTAAAAAAAATTATAATATCTTGCATAAATGATAGTACTGTACCACTTTTTAAGGCTCCTTATGACAGACAAACTACGAATACGATGGTGTGTCCTCTATTACATAGTTTGCTCCTTAATATTAACATATTGACTTTATAGTTGATAATAAGTCAAATAGCCACAATGCAAAAAAAAAAAAAAAAAGAAATATTAAAGAATGGGATTTAAATAATTTTAATTTAGGTTTCATTTGGGACGACTTTATTGTTGCTTATTAAAGTAGCATTTTAGTTAAAAATTTTAATTTTTGTACAAAAAAGCTACTTTAAGAAGTAGCAAAAAAATCATCACAAACGAAACCTTTGTATGCAACTTAGAATTAGCATATAATTGGATTAAACAATGATGGATGCCAAGTAGTGGCAACTATCAAGTTGCAATGAATATCAAGTGGTTATATGTATTAAACAATAGTAGATGATTGAGGATGCTCAGTGTAGTTGCTCCCATAGGAAATTAAGAGTCATCAGATGAAAGCAAGCAGCCAAGTCAATCCCTCTTCAAAACAATGAGGAATCAAGTGATAAAGTATAGATGAAGAAGATTTAAAGAGAGAAAATAAAGATAGCCAATTGATATTTAGATAGTAATTGGAGATTTGAAATTGTCTATGACCTCGATACTTATATCTTAGTTCAACTCCTTGATAAAAAGGGGAAGTCAAGCAATCTCTAAGGTTGATGAAGAAGGTCAAATAAGGAAAATCATAAACAATCAATTAATTCTTGGTCATAATTGTATTAGATGATACACGTGTCTCACGCACATTGGTGCTGATTATAACCGTTAGACTAAGATGTGTAAATCCTTGTTTTTATTTCCTATAAATAGAACACTGTACATTAACATCATTAAGAAAGAATAGCTACAGAAAGTTTCCTAGCTCTGTTTTCTATTTCGGGCTTCTTGATCCATCACTTCAACATGGTATCAGAGCCTCTATAGATCCTCTGAGTTCTTGATGGCTCAAACAACAGCTCCGTCCTCATCCGCCACCTCCCCTTCGTCTCCTCCAACTCAGGCGGACATCTTCGCCACATTTCAAGATAACTTCTCTAAAACTCAAATCCCATCTTCGTTAAAATTTCTGATGCAAAGCATCAAAAATGTCATCACTCAACCCCTCACCTCCGAGAATCACGCTCTATGGCGCTCACAAATCCTAAAGATGTTTCGTGCAAATGGGTACGAAGGATTCTTGACCGGTTCCACCCCCTCCCCGCCACCACTTCTCCAAGATTCCTCCGGCAGAACCACCCCCAACCCGTCTTACGACATTTGGGCGCTAATTGACCAAAATCTTGCCGCAGCTCTCTACTCCGTCATCACTCCATCAATCCTTCCATACGTCCTATCACTCGACCACTCTGCCGATATATGGAAGACTCTTGATCTGCGGTTACAGTCCTGTACAAGATCAAGAATCAGCCAACTGAAGAACGAACTTCACTTTCTATCTATGAAAGACAACTCCATGACCCAATATCTTCTTGAGGTCAAAACCAAGGTGGATGCCCTCGCTGCAGCCGGAGCACCCGTAGAAGTCGAAGACATCATCCACTACACGCTCAATGGCCTTCCAACCACCTACCAAGCATTCAAAACCGCTATACGAACCAACCTCCGGGCGGTCAGTCTCGACGAGCTATATACTTTACTATGCAGCGAAGAACTTAACCTCGCTCACGAGAACACGAAAGATCTTCAGTCGCTGCAGCTCAACGGACACACCACGGCTCTAACTGCAAGCCGCGGACGCGGTCGCGGAAGAAATTCGTCTTCCCGCGGAAGAACCTCCAATCGGCAATCATACAACTCCTTCAACACTCGTCAACCCAAGCAAAATCGCCCGCAAATCAATTGTCAAATCTGCGGTAAATTTGGCCACTCCGCAGTCAAGTGTTGGCATCGACACAATGACGACTATAACAACGAACCAACGTCTGCATTGTTCACTTCCCCTTCTCAAAACAGCTCCACCGACTGGTTTCTCGACAGTGGCGCCTCCGCTCATCTCACCTCAGATCCGAATCAACTACAACAACCTCAGCCGTATCAAGGTTCAAATCAAATCACGCTGGGCAACGGACACCAAATCCCAATTCAAACAACCGGTAAAGGTATCCTACCAACGCCATCAGGTAGTCTCCAACTAACGACTCTCAATCTTGTTCCAAATCTTGCATTTAATCTCATCTCCGTCTACAAGCTTACTACTGACAACAACTGTCTTATTACCTTTTCATCCAATGGCTACGAAATTAAGGATCGGAAGAACCACAGGCTTCTTCTCTCGGGTCCTGTTATTGACGGTCTTTACCCTCTCAAAGCTGCACCTAACTTCACAAAACAGCTCGCTCTTCTCTCGGTGCAGCACATTCCAGACCTGTGGCATCGCCGGTTAGGCCATCCTTCAACACCAGTCCTCCGGCTACTCACCCAACGTCATTCAAACATCACCATCCCCATCAAGATAGCTAACTGCAATTCTTGTAAAATGGCCAAGTGCCATCGGCTCTATAAGCCGACTTCTGAAACTCGCACTAATTCCCCTTTCTCTCTTGTACATTCTGATGTATGGGGACCATGTCCCGTGCCTTCTTCAAGGGGATTTCGTTACTATGTGTCTTTTATTGACGACTTTACTAGAGTTACATGGATTTACCCCATGATATATAAGTCTGAAACATTTAATAAATTTTTTGAATTCTCTCAGCTTATACTTCGGCAATTTAACAAAAATATTTGCATACTTCGTACAGATAACGGCGGAGAGTATATCAACAACAAATTTAAGATTTACTGCAGATCTCACGGCATTATACATCAATCCACATGTCCTCACACCCCATCCCAAAATGGTGTCGCTGAACGTAAGCATCGACACCTGCTCGAAACCACACGGACGTTACTCCTGCAAGCTTCCGCACCACAACACCTTTGGGTAGATGCACTGCTCACAGCGAACTATCTGATTAACCGACTACCCTCTCCCAATACGCACCTCAAATCTCCATTCGAACTCCTTCACAACAAGTCACCGGAATACAACAATCTACGGATCTTCGGCAGCTTGTGTTACCCATGGCTGAAGCCACACTCTCCAAATAAATTATCTCCCGTTTCCCAACCATGCATCTTTATAGGCTATCCTGCCTCTCAAAAAGGGTAT
Organism: Dendrobium huoshanense; assembly: GCA_016618105.1. Lineage (NCBI taxonomy): Eukaryota > Viridiplantae > Streptophyta > Magnoliopsida > Asparagales > Orchidaceae > Dendrobium > Dendrobium huoshanense. The sequence continues at coordinate 69,893,208 of CM028344.1, read as the reverse complement.
CGCTGCCTAGAGCCCATAACCAATAAAGTCTACACGTCGTGCCACGTTGTATTCGATGAAAGCATCTTTCCCTTCACTTCACCTCAACACGGACAGAGAACCGCTATCCCCACTACTACCCACACCCCGCCACTTCTACTCGTACCCACCAACGCGTTGCATCCTTCACAAACCAACATCAACCAAAAGCCTGGACCATCCACCGCGAACTCGCCCCCTTCTCCCAGCACTCCTCCCGTACCCGCAACAACAAATACATCAAACCAACAGACCCCTATAATACCTTCTCCTCCCCTCAGCCAGCAACCGCCTCTCATAACTGAACCCACTCATCCCATGGTCACAAGACTGAAACATGGGATCACGAAACCGAAGAAATTATTCAACTTAGTGCACACCATTCATTCCATTGAACCCACAACATATCTACAAGCTGCAAAATCAGAACATTGGAGAAATGCTATGTCACAAGAATTTCAAGCTCTCATGGCCCAAGGAACATGGGACCTCGTTCCCCCTCATCCCACTCAAAACGTCCTAGGCTCCAAATGGACGTTTCGCCTGAAATACAATGCGGATGGATCAATAAATCGCTATAAAGCTCGTCTCGTTGCAAAAGGGTATGATCAAGAACATGGCGTGGATTACACCGAGACATTTAGTCCGGTCGCCAAAATCAGCACAATTCGGGTCTTTATACTCATATCTCTACACTACCAATGGGACGTCCACCAACTTCAACAAATTGTCCAGAATATGTAGAATTATGACTTATTTTTAAGTTTTAAGAGATACGTTTTAGCCTTTTATATTGAAAATTTTAAGATTCATGCGAATAATCGATGGCGCCTTAGATTGCAAACTCTACTAGATTTGAAGCCAATAGACAAATCTAACCCCTATGTTATCAATATGGACCTGCCTAAAAAGTCAAACTTTTTGATAATTAGATTGATCAAAGTAATTTTGAGAATATTTGTCGACCAAATTGAGATACTCTAAAAAATGATGATAATATGCAGCAATTTTTCGATGAAATTGTAATCTCTCAAAGGGAAATGTAATATTTCGAATATAAAACATATAACAAGAATAAAACATTGTCCTCCATCTGTTGCATGCACTCCCAAAGGAATGACAAATATCAAACCTCGCACATTAAAATTTGTGCAAATTAAAATATATATATATATAAAAAGATGAAGATCCATCAACTTCATTACACACATTAATTAATAATAAATTTCCAATATATCATATTTGTCCCGTAAATGATCACCTCAGATGTTTTCATAACGCGAGTGGAAGCCAACGGTGGAAGACGTCGACGGCCATAGTTGTAGGCCGGAGATAATGGGCATAGACGTACAATCTTCATTATGATCTATATTGTATGGGAACAAATCATCATTAATAATCATTATTATTATTATCATCTTCATTATCACTATTATTATATATTATTAGATATGAGAAAAAACAAAAGAGCTTTCAATGAAAATGAGCATACGTGGATATTCAAAGGAGATTATTTGAGAAGAACTCCCTCTAATTAGCTCTTCTGATGGTGTTATTAAAATTATATTGTTTTTATAGAATTAAACTAATATTAAATTTCATTAATAATGATAAAACACGTGAAATGCATCAGACCGTCCACTAGATTGTAACTTCTTAGTACAAGAATTTCTAGTTTATGAAATTTTTGTACTAAAAAATTGCTTTCGAAAGTATTAAAAAAGTCGTCCCAAACTAAACCATAGAGCATTTTAGGACAGCTGCCTGGCTATTTTGTTTTTCAAATCGTATTCATATTTTTGTTCAGCTATTACTTTCTCGTTGTTTTTTAGAAACTTTTTGATGGAAATTTTGCTTTCTCATTCAGATCTACAAGAAAAAACTGTGTTGTCCAACTTTTAATGAAAAAATATATTTATAATATCCACAAAAACCTTTAAAAAATAACTTCCCGTCAATAACTTCACAATCACTTTTATAGAAAGCTGCAATTGCTCCAAATATGCCCTTAGAATAATCTTTTTCTTTTATTATTATAATTACATATAATGTTAAGATCAGTTGTGCATATTGGACTTTGTCTAAATAGATTTGAGGCTTCATCTTTATCAATGATTTTTTCAATCATCTTTGATTGTGAGTAATTTGTTTGATTTAATTAATTTTTAAAAATATTAATAAAGTAATAAATTTTATCAAACTTTGTAATTAAAGAGTCAATTATGTGTAGCTTAGCTGAGCTGTTTAATTAAGCTATTTCAGAGGGGAGGAAAGAAGCCAATTTGAAATAAAATATGGATTTAGCTCAATCCCTCTTGAATGCAATTTAATATTGAGCTTATAAAATGAATTACATTCATATTGTCATTTATTGCTTGTTTACACCAAATCATCATGTTTAAAAGCGCTATGGAGTGAAGGAGTGATAATTAATGATAAATTCAAAGAAAAAAAAATTCCAATGAGGGCTAGTATTATGTGGATAATTAGTGATTTTTTTTTACATATGTAATGTTGTCTAAGGCTTCGTTTGGGACGGCTTTTTTATTGCTTCTTGAAGCAGCTTTTCAGTATAAAAATTAATTTTTTTTTACTAGAAAGCTGCTTCAAGAAGCAGTAAAAAGGTCGTTCCAAACGAAGCCTAAGTTGAGTACTCATACTCATACCGGATTGACATGCCCCTATTGTATGGAAGAAAGTTTAGAAAATGATGGCAAAATTACTTTCTTTTTTGTGAAAACTTTCTTCATGCCGATCACCCATATTGAAGATTAAAAGATAAATTTAAAAAACTAATGTTATTGTTCTTAATCATTCTCCACCTGGACTTTCACAAGAATAAACATTTTTAAGGGTATATCTTCTCTACCTAAAATTTGATGTGGTATAAGTAGCAGTAACAAAAAGGTTCCTGAATTTGATAAAGAGCATAACTAAACAAAGAATAGTATATTTGGGGAATACTTTTATGCATCCATCTCCTACATGGGCCCACACCAACATATTAGATGGATGTTATGAGTGCATTTTAAGATACAATGCAATGTAGTTTGTATAAATTAATAATCTATTTACATAACTATATAGTTATATTTAAACTTTCTTTTTTTTCTATATTTAAGGGATGCTTCTACTACTCACCATATGAGCAGGATCACGGTAAGAAGAAAGGCTTCTTTAACTTGGATGTTGAAGGTCAAAAAACACGATCCTTCAAAGGTGTCACTACAGGAAAAATGGCAAAAACCGGCGGTTTTCACCGGCGGTTTATATACCGTCGGTATTACCGACGGCTACGCCGGCGGTTAAGCCGTCGAACTCTAACGACGGTCAAATCGGCGGCTTAACTACGATACACCGTCGGTATTACCGACGGTCTATAAACCGCCGGTAAACCGCCGGATATCAACATGAACCGGCGGCTTTCCGGCGGTCCAAACCGCCGGTGATAAGTGATTTTGGTCCGGCGGTCTAGACCGCCGGAAAACCGCCGGTAAAAGCCCTAATACGAGCCCCTCGCCCCGCTCATTTCATTTTCACTCTTTCCTTCTCTCTCTCGGTCGCTCGCCCTATCGTCTCCTCCGCTCGTCCGATCAGCCCCCGACGAAGGAACTCCGACCGCCGACCCCATTCCGACCGCCGCCGACCCCATTCCGACCGTCGCCGACCCCATTCCGCCTCGTCGCCTCTCCATTCGCACAAACCGAGAGCCACCAACCCTCATTTGTTTGCAAGGTGAACTCTCCACATTCTTCTCTCTTCCTCTTCTTCAATGTTCTTCATATAATCACTTCTCAAATCTCCTTATTCTTCTCAAATAATCATCTCATTTGGTTCAGGTTTCTTAAAGGAATAAGAACATAGATTGTTTTGCTTTATGCTTCTTAAATCAGTTAACATTTCTTGAGATTGGAAAAGTGGATTTCTCTATTTCATTTTTATTCAAATAAATAAGATGATACAAATTCTTAAACTCCAATTTTTGATTCAAAATGTATAGGGTAGTTTGGATTATTTTGTTCTCTTTTTGCTTCTCTTGGAAGAGAACCTTTATACAATAGAATTTGGTCTTTGATGTAAGTTTTTGTTGAATTATGAATATAACTGCATCGTTTTCTCTAAAAAAAAAAAGGTTGTTTGAGATATTGTTTGCTAAAGAATTGTCTTTTCATTTATCTTAAAAATAAAAAGATATTGTTTGCTAGTTTATATGCTTTACATTGGTAATTTAATGAGTCTTTGAAAAGAGTAGGATGGCATCAATTGTTATTTCTCATATTTATTATTAGAAGGGTTTATGGGAACTTGTATATTACAATGACATTTTTTTAGTATAGAAGCTTAAGTCTATTTTGAGAGGTGAATTGTGCGTTGATTTGTGTAGAAGGTAAAGAGTGAAAAAGTAAAGTACTTAATTTTGTAGAAAGTGTATAATTTTGAATTTTAGAACTTGTGTGTTTTGAAAGGTGAAAAAGTGAAAGGATGGGTTTGAGAAATGAACTTGGGTGATTTGAATAATGAGAAGTATGTATCTTAAAAGTGATGAGCATATGCTTCGAAAGATGATTGTGTGAGCTTTGGAATGTGTAAAGTGTATGAATTTTGAAAAGGTAAATTGTATGTATGCTTAAAAAAAAAAAAGTGTATGAAAAGTTTTTGTGAGAAGCTTGTGTTTGAAAAGTGGAATTGTAAAGTTTGTATAATTTTAGGAGTTGAGAAATGTAAATTGTGTGTTAGAAAAGGAAGAAGCGTATGTCTATAAAGTGACTTGTGTGTATGTTGTTGGAAAGTAACTTATATGTGTTTTAGAAAATGGTGATGTGGAATTTGTATGTGTTTGAACTAGTGTGTGCTTTGGAAAGTGGAAAGTGGAGATTGTTTACTTTAAAGATAGAAGTGTACGTTGAAAAGGGTATAGTATGAGAAAGATGAAAAGTAAAGTATATGATTGTTGAAGGTTGAGGTATTTTGGAGAGATGAGGTGTGTGGATTTTGGAGAAAAAGTTATTTGGGTGATTGTTGAAAAGTAAAATTCTTTTCCCCTCTCTCTACCGCTCTTTCCCCCTTTTATTTCCACTTTCTTGTGCCTCGAAATGAATATGAATTATGTATTTAAAAGTGAAAGAATTTCAAAAGCAAAATCAACAGAACCAGTGTTCAAGCCTGAAGAAAGGAAATAAAGACAAGCGTTTCATTATTTAATTTTCAATTGATTAATTGATGTGGAGTTTGACTTCTACTTAAAAAATTAATAATTCAACGCGCCATATGTTGTAACTTATTTTAGAAACCTCTAAAAGAGATAAGCAAGCAGGCGTAAGGATCATAACAAAGTGATATCATTTTTAAAATAGCACAATAGAAGTTTTTCTTTTTCAAGTAATTGAACATTTGACCCAATGTTTAGATAAAATTATCCTTTGAAAATTTTGTTTTGAGATGGCCTTATTAAAATTCGATTGCTTTGAGATGGTAAACATATAACATATTGTTTATGCCTCCAACATGTAGGGTACGTTTACTTCAACGTGCAAATGACTATCCAAGAAGAGAGATATTGGAAGGACCAACAGGAGCAGCCATCTGCAGACAGTGAGGATATCGATGATGATTAGATGTTTATTATGTTTGATGAATGTATTAATTAGAACTTGTGAACTTCTGAACTGGTGATTGTAGCATTATCATGAACTATCTTGTGAATTTGTGATTGTAATGTTGTGATGAATTTTTTATTTTGTTTGTATTTTCTGGTTGTGATGAATATAGCGGCGTGTTGCCCAACATATATATGCTTTTTCTGCAGGTTTAGACTTTAGGGTGAACCTCCCTCAAATAGAGGGGATGCTGTCAATTTTTTTTTCAGGTGCTACAGGTTTCCGGCGGCTAACCGGCGGTTTAGCCACCGGAAACTACGATACCGGACGGACAAGATAAAGCCGCCGGTTATATTATTAAACCGCCGGTACGTACCGGCGGCTTACCGACGGCCGCCGGCGGTTATACGATGGACGCCCGACGGTTTAAACCGTCGGTAATACCGACGGCCATAACCGCCGTCCACCGCTGGTACCTTACCGGCGGTCTAACGGCGCCGTCCGGCGGTCTAATAAACCAGACGACGCCAGGTTTAACCGCCGGACAACCACCGGTTTTCCGGCGGTTACAATACCAGCGGCCTAACCGCTGGAAGACCGACGGTTAAAATTCCGATGGTCACCGGCGGTATTGGCCGCCGGAAAACCGCCGCACAAAATTAACCGCCGGTAAAAAGCCGTCGGAAATGGTTTCCTACGCCGTTTTTACCGGCAGTTAACAAACCGCCGTTAGACCGCCGCTAACGTTAAAAACCGCCGGTAAATCTACACTAACCGTCGGAAAAAATCGCTGGTTTTCAGCGTTTTTCCTGTAGTGTGTGGTGTCGGGCAGCTCATCTGCAGGTGAAAATCTTTCCCCTTAACTCCTTCAATTTTCAAAGGTGTGCCTGCGGTGCTTTTGTCGGATGATGAGGTTCTTAAGCTTGCATCTCCTTTTAAATATACCTTAGTTGGAAAATTTTCTATGCGAAGATCGAATTTGGATTTTATCTGTCATTTCTTTTGTAATCAGAAACTTACCATTTTTTACTCTGTTGGTTTGTTAGATCCTCATCGTGTTTTCATTTAGCTCTTTAATGATTTGGACTATAGTAGGGTGTATGCTAGAAGATCTTACTGCATTAACAATTGTCAAATGTGTCTTCTTAAATGGACATTGTTCTTCAACATTAGGGAAGAATCACCAATTGTGAATATTTGATTTTCTTTTCCTAATCTTCATTTACATTTCTTTAATCCTTGAATTTTGCATGCACTTGGTTCTATTTTCGGTAGGCTTCTTCAGACCGATCAAGCCACCTCTTCTAAGACCTATCATTTTGTGGCTAGGGTTTTAATTGAGGTTGATATCACTAAAAAGCATGCGAAAGAAATTTGTGTTGGCTCTTAATTGTTTTAAATAGTTTCTGATTTTTGCACTCATTGTAAAGTGCATGGCCACGCCGTGAGTGATTGTTTTATTTTGCATCCTATTTAAAAAAAAAAATTCTTCACTTCCGTCTGTTGTGGATGTTGGTTCTACCGTGAGAGAACAAGTGTCTGTTGTTAATGATAATGATTTGACCTGTTTGAATCCAGTGGAACTTACATCCAATAATGAGTAGAAGGGGGAAGAGGAATTTTTGGATTTGTGCAACCTCATAATACAAAATTTATGGTGGGAGATAAATTATTTTGTTTTTTAGAATTAAACTAATATTAAATTTTATTAATAGTGACAAAACAAATGAAAGGCATCAGACCATCCACTAGATTTGCAAGGCTTAGGTTTTATTTGAGATACCTTTTTCATTACTTTATAAAATGCTTTTTTAACAAGTATAAAAATTTCAAGCTTAAGAAATTTTTGTACTAAAAAACTACTTCATAAAGTAGTAAAAAAGTCATCTCAACGAAACCTTAGAGCATTTTAGGACAGCTTTTCGGTTGTTTTACAAATTTTAATCATATTTTTATTTAACTATTACTTTCTCGTTGTTTTTTAGAAAAAAAATTTATCAAAAATTTTCTTTTGAAACCAAATCTACTAAAAAAGCTGTTGTCGAACTTTTAATGAAAAAATATATTTATAATGTCCACATCAACATTTAAAAAATAACTTCCTCTCAATAGCTTCACAATCACCTTTATAGAAAGCTGCAATCAGTTCAAATAAGCTCTTAGAATAATCTTTTTTCTTTTATTATGATTATTACATATAATGTTAAGAGTTGTGCATATTGGACTTTGTCTAAATAGATTTGAGGCTTCATCTTTATCAATGATTTCTTCAATCATGTTTTATTTTGAGTATTTTATTTGATTTAATCAATTTTAAAAAATGTTTATAAAGTAATAAATTTTAGCAAACTTTGTAATTAAAGAGTCAATAATGTGTAGCTCAGAAAAGTTGTTTAATTAAGCTGCTTCAGAGGAGAGAACAGAAGCCAAATTGAAGTAAAATATGGAATTAGCTCAATCCTTCTTAAATGCAATTTAATGTTGAGCTTATAAAATGAATTCCATTCATATTGTCATTTATTGCTTGTTTAAACCAAATCATTATATTTAAAAGCACTATGGAATAAAGGAGTGATAACTAATGATAAATTCAAAGAAAAAAAATTTGCAATGAGGGCTACTATTATGTGGATAATTAGTAATTTTTTTACGTATGTAATGTTGTACGAGTCGAATACTCATAATCATACTCATACTAGATTGACATGTCCTTATTGTATGGAAGATAGTAAAGCATTCTGCTTAGAGAATGATTGCTAAATTATTATTATTTTTTGTGAAAAATTTATTCTCGCCGATCATCCATATTGAAGAAAAAAAGATAAATTTAAAAAACAAATGTTATTGTTCTTGATCATTCTCCACTTAGACTCTCAGAAGAATAAACATTTTTACGGGTATAAACTAATGTTTTTTTTCTACATTTCAGAGATGCTTCTCCTAGGCGAGTAATTATTGTGTCCGACATCAAACACGTTCAGAGACCAATAGTAAAACGCCACGTCACTTGGGTGCTCGGTACCGAGCACTCGGTATTGCTCGGCATTTGTCCGGATTTCTGATTTTTTGTCCGGACGTAATAACTTTTCCTCCTAAGCACCGTATGAGATAGCCATCATGAGAAATGCATATGAGAGGATTGTTATGAGGTGTCTCGCCTAGACCATCAGTATGGCATGTAAAAGTGCTATTAAGAAAGTCAAAATTTTTTATATTAGCAACATAGAGGGATTTTGTGCCTCATTAGATGAATGTAATTGTAGTGGATTCCCTCATCATACATTGGGCCAGTGAGGGCTGACATCAGTCCTCAAGGGTGACTTTTACAATCACCTTATACTTTCAAATTTATCTAGGAAAAATATGAGGTAATTGTGACCTTAAACAATACAGGAAAATCATTGATTTCCGACGGCATTTTCCGGCAGCTTTTCGGAGGTCACTTTTGCGGCGGCTTTCCGGCGATTTTTTCACACGGAAATTTCCGGCGGGTTTTAAAATTTTTATGAAAATGAATAAAATTTTAACTATTTAAATGATTTAACAAAAAATTATTAAAAGTTATAATAACTATTTAATTAATTTTCATTTTAAAATTAATTAGTTAGTTAATTTTTATTATATATTAAATATTATTTTTTAAAAATTAATTAGTTTTATTTTTTTATAATAAAAACTAATTGATTTTCGGTCTGAATATAGTTTAAACAAAAAATATTGATAAATGAAACGTATTTACATATTCAGCAATTCGGTCGGTTGCTTGAAATTCTTCCCGATCGACCGCTGTTCGAAACTCACGGCATACGCGGGAGTGGGCGCCAGAGCTGGCGCGCACAACCCGCGCACACGCGCATACGAGGGACTGGCCGGAGCGCGGGAGCACGAGTGCGTAGGCGCTGACGCGGCTCCGGCAGCGCGGGAGCTAGGTGGCGGTCGCGGCTGGGCGGGGGCGAGAGGCACGTTAGGATTTTTTTATTTTTTTATTTTTTTAATTTGACCGGCGATTTAAACCCGCCGGCAAGCCGCCGGAATAATTTGCCACAGGAAAAAAACCACTGGAATTTATTTTCCGGCGCGGTTTTTACCAACGGAATTTTAACCGCCGGAAAACCGCCGCTAAATTTCAAGACCGCCGGAAAAGGCGCAATTTCCGCTGGAAAATGCCGTCGGAAATGGGTGATTTTCCTGTAGTGAAAATATGATGGGACAGTTGTTATTTAGTATAAGTTCGACTCTAATATGTGGATGAAAGTCACCGAAGGGTGACTGAGGATTGAATATATGAGTTAGGAGTTTATTTTGAGGATTGTGGCCAATATACATTGAACTCATAAATATCAAGAGGGAGACAATATGAAGGACAATCACATACTCAACAAGAGCACAAAGAAGTCCTATGGTGAAAAAGCTACAATAAAAAGATCCTTTGGGCGATGCTCTGGATGATGTTAACGAAGATCATCGAGAAAGATGATCGCGATTTCTTTGTGTTTATTACTAATAAGAGTGGCTATCGTAACTAAAATATTTTTCTTATTTGTTATGTAGGAACTTATTCACTAAACTATTTATCTTTTGTATACACAAATATTGAAGTTATTGGAAATTACTTGTTTGTATGTTTAAGGCTCAAATGGTTCTATTATTTTCTAAGTCTTCATTTGGAGCAGCTTTTTTTTTTTTTTTTTTTTTTTTTTTTTTTTTTTAAGAAAAATAGATATATTAAAATAAGAAACAACGGTTACAAGCCGAAGATAAGAAAACAAAAGCGCAAACGGAAAAATACAATCAAATAGCGAGCTCAGTAAGCAGTCAAGGCTTCCAGCGTCCCTGAAGCCTCACACGGACCATCCAACAAGGTGGAAACAGCGTCCAACACCCAACCGACCTGAAGAAATCACACCAAGGGTTGCCACCAGCGAAAGCGACACGGACGCGAGCCCCAGCCCCATCATTGCCCTTAGTCCAGCGCACCAGCAAAACGAAAACCAATAAAGAACAACAAACCCGAAGAAAGAACATGGAAAAATCTACAGAACCGAAAAATTAACGTCTATGGCGGCCTCTACCATGAAGCCTTCCCCTAGAGGCAACATTTACAACAGGTCTAGCCCGAACCAGAGTGAAATCGTTACCAGGGTCAGAACCCCCACAAAAATCCGGAGAAGCCCAACCACCTTTTGAAAATTCTGATTCAGATTCATAATCCGACGAGCCATGCAACCAGTCAACATGATTCCTAATATCCAAACCAGCAATATCACCCAAGCGATTAGCCAAATGATGCGTTCCAACAACAGTAATCGGGACGTCAACAATGGTATTATAGCTCACCAAATTACCATTCGCAATCTCCACCTGAACACACTCAACATTACTGTTCACATTCACAACAGGATTACAATAATCCTCAATCTCAGGCAAAACACCTCCAGCCTCAGCACGGGGAACAATATGCCCAGATTCGACCCCCCCCCCCCCCCCCCATAGGCAAGTGGTCAGCCGGTTCCTCAATTACAACCACAACAGGGCATTTTTCCACAGCCTTATTAAAAATACCACTAGCATCATTAAATAGAGTACCCGAATTAAGCCCACCCTCAGCAATAACAGTATCAGCATCCTCCAACTCATTTAAACAAACCAGAGCAATGGGGAGCCAATAGGACCAAATTCGAGCACACCCACAGGGTCAGACATATCATGTCACGACCCGACCCGAGACGAGACGGATCCCGTTCGCACCGGGCCGCGACAGAAAAACTAACCAGGATCTAGCTTTGGAATTTGCTTCAGAACTGATTCTTCCAAACATTTTAAACAAAACAGATAAACACAGAGCTACTAAAAATATCAAATGCAGCGGAACAAAACATCTATCTTTTCTTTTCCTCAAAACAATCATCTACAAATACAGAACATGGCTTTTAGACAGAAAAAAAAGACAGAACAGAAAAGCCATGACTGTACAAAAATCAAAAGGTACAAAACAATACCTATACTGATCAGACTCTGAAATCTATTCATGGACTTCCTTCCCTTTCCCAGAACCTGAAAACCACCAAAAAGCAAGGGTGAGCTCAACAGCTCAGCAAAGCAACAAACCTCCAATCAAAATTCTCAGAATCTCAAAACCAACACATCAGATAAATCCGTACAGAAATCAGAACAGAATCGAACAGATATCAAATCGAACAGATCAGACATATCAAATCAACAAAAACAGAATCGTACAGAAATTAAAAATTGTACAGAATCAGAAGTTCAGATCATATCAGAACAGAACAAAATCGTATCAGAATCATATCATAATCAGATATCAGATATTATTTAATTCATAGCTAAATTCCCTGACACTGATTGAATCTCATAGGATCCAGGCCCCTTATGCCTCCCTTTGTGCTCACGTCACCAGAACAGATGTGCATATAGCACCAGAATACATATATAGTGCTTATAGCACCTAAACAGATTTCCTCGGATCCGGAACAGAACAGATATCAGATTTCATATTGAGCTCATTTCAGATTTCCCAGACACTAACTGAATCTCATAGGATCCAGGCCCCTTATAACTCCCTTTTTATAGCATATACAGATAGCATATCAAATCAGAAGAATTTCGGACAAATCAGAAATTACCCAAAAATCGGGCAGCACAACGGCAGTATACATAATTTACATAATTTTCCTGAAAATAACAATTTACCAAATTTGCACAGAATATAAATATCAACATTTCAGAACATTTATTCTACTGCATAGAGAATTTCCAAGTTCACAGAAAAATCCAGTCGACTAAAAACACAGTCGAATCAAAAATACCCGAACAAAAATCTTCAAAATATAATCAAAACGTGCACACCCGGCACGATAACAATATACAGAAAGTTACACGGTAAAAACTGAACCAATCAAAAGATACGGACGAAAATCACTAACGGAAACAAAATCCCGCCAAACATGACGGTTCTGAAAATTGAGAAAGGCGGAATGTGCCTTACCTTGCGTACAGCAATATCCTGAATAGTCTCGTCGGACGAAAACGACTCCGCGTCGCCTGAAAATCAACTTTTCCAAAAAGCTTTTCATTTTTCTCTCTCCTCAAGAGATATTTTTATAAAATCTGATTTTTCTCTCTCTTCAAATCGGCTGAATTCCCTTAAGTAATTTTCAGATCGGCCCGGCCGATCGCCATATCGTCCCGGGACGATCCGACCAAATTGATCGTCCTGGACAGCTCCCAGGGCTATTGTCCGACCGATATTTTGAACAGTGCCAATCGGCCTGGCCGATGCCTCGATCGGCCTGGACGATGCCTACAGGAAAACACCTGGAATAAATCTGGGCAAATTCTAGAGCAGCTTCTCAACTGATCGTCCCAGGACGATCCCAGATCGTCCTGGACGATCCTGGAGCAGATCTTGATATTACAATCTTCCCAACTCAGAAAAATGTCGTCATCGACATTATCCAAACTCAGTCAAAACAAGTACGGGTACGACTGTCTCATGTCAGACTCCTTCTCCCACGTGGCTTCCCGTGCAGTCTGGTGCTTCCACTGGACTTTAACCATCAGAATCTGTTTATTTCTTAACTTTTGGACGTCGTACGCCAAAATCAACTCTGGCTCTTCCTTATATGCCAGATTCTCCTGAATCTCAACCTCCTCAGCAGATACCTTCTTCTCAGAGTCGGATACCCACTTCCTCAGAGTGGATATGTGAAACACATTATGCATGTCAGGCATCGAATCAGAAAGCAACAGTCGGTAAGCAGATTTTCCAATCCTTTCCAAAATTTCAAAAGGTTCCACATACCTTGGACTAAGTTTGCTCACCTGACCAAATTTGCTCACACCCTTCATCGGGCTGACTTTGACATACACAAAGTCACCAACTTGAAACTCGACAAACCTGTTCTTCTGATTGTAATACTTCTGCTGTCGATCCTGAGCGGCTTTCAATCTTTCTTTTATCAAACTGATCTTCTGAACAGTTTCCTCAACAAAAGCGGCACCCAAAGCCTGTCTATCTCCGACCTCCGTTAGAGTCAAAGGAGTACGACACTTCCTGCCATACAGAGCCTCGTACGGTGCCATATCGATACTGGACTGAAAACTGTTGTTATAAGCAAACTCAATCAGCGGGATCAGTTTGTGATTGTCTTCATTGACGATATTCTGGTATATTCTGCATCTGAGGATGATCATGCCAGACATTTGAGGATTGTGTTGGAGACCTTGAGGAGGCATCAGCTGTATGCCAAGTTCTCCAAGTGTGAATTCTGGTTGAAGAGCATTTCATTTCTGGGGCATGTGATTAGCGGAGAAGGCATTTCTGTAGATCCCCAGAAGATTCAGGCAGTTGCTGATTGGCCAAGGCCGACTACGGTATTTGAGGTACGTAGTTTCTTGGGCATGGCCGGGTATTACAGGAAATTTGTGAAAGTATACATTGGTTCTATCAATAAGAGTCGTCACTCTTTTCGCCCGTCGGCATATCAATAAACTCCTTATGACTCCCATCAATATATCAATAATAAATGTTTAAAGGAAAGCCCGTCGGCCCACCATCCTGTACAGGTCAATATCAATCTCCAACCAATGTTCAACCAGGTTCCACTTGTGATCAATATAAATAATCAATTCAATCAATAGTCAATGCAATAATCGATACAATAAGCAATATTATAGAAATCTAGAACAATCATATCAATAATCATACCCATATCAATTCAATCTATCAATTTCAGACAAAACAGAAATCGTACGAAAATCGGGCAGAGTAACGGCAGTCTATCAAATTTACACAAAAATCCTGCAAAAAGCACAAATTCCAAATTTCTCCAAATTACAATAGAATATCCACGACATCAATAAAAGACTATTATTCTATAGAATCCAAATCAAATCAAGTCCTGATATTTTTCTATTCAATTAAAATCGCGTAGAATCAATTCCGACCGATGAAATATTCGTAGAACATACTCAAATCGTGTACAATAGTCATATCTATAACATACCAAAAGTTGTGAGGTGAAAGTTGTGTCAAATCAAAATCATGTCCAAAATTCGACTACGAAAACACAAAACAGTGCACAACTCGATCAAAACTCAATATCTCTGAAAACAGAAACAGGATTCGGAGTCCTTACCACGAGTCTTCACTTTTCCCAACAGCAGCGTCGGACAAAAAGCGCTCCGCGGTCTCCGAAAACCAGCTTTTCCTCTTTTTCCTTTCTCTTTTTCTCTCCTCAAAATATCTAATTTTTCTCTCTCCTCAAATTGGCTGAATTCCCTTAAGTAATCTTCAGATCGGCCCGGCCGATCGCCATATCGTCCCGGTACGATCCGACCAAATTGATCGTCCTGGACAGCTCCCAGGGCTATTGTCCGACCGATATTTTGAACAGTGCCAATCGGCCTGGCCGATGCCTCGATCGGCCTGGACGATGCCTACAGGAAAACACCTGGAACAAATCTGGGCAAATTCTGGAGCAGCTTCTCAACTGATCGTCCCAGGACGATCTATCGTCCCGGGACGATCCGACCAAATTGATCGTCCTGGACAGCTCCCAGGGCTATTGTCCGGCCGATATTTTGAACAGTGCCAATCGGCCTGGCCGATGCCTCGATCGGCCTGGACGATGCCTACAGGAAAACACCTAGAACAAATTTGGGCAAATTCTGGAGCAGCTTCTCAACTGATCGTCCCAAGACGATCCCAGATCGTCCTGGATGATCCTGGAGCAGATCTTGATATTACATATCAGCATTAACCACAGTTAATCCATCAACAACGGGCGGAATAACATCCTGAGTTGCCGTAGCAACTCCCCCCCCCCCCCCCCCCAAGAAGAAGAAGGAGCAACTTCGAGTGCCCGATACATTTGCAAATAGATCAAAAATTAGGAAAATCGTCTAAAATCACATCTTGGACATAACCTAAGGTATCAGAACCTAGCCAAACTTGTTTAGGATAGGATTTAATGATATCAAGCTCAACTAAAACACGCGCATTTGAAGGACGAGAACCCACAGACGTAGCTTCGTCAATTTTTAACGGTTTACCAAAGATCTCAGCCAGCCCAAATAGAATTCGTGGGGAGAGAAAATGAGGACGAAGACGAGGAAACGAAATCCATATCGGGATAATCGGCGACTCAACACCGATATCCAAACTAGGTGACCATTTCGTTAATTTCATGAAGCAATATAAAACTATGTAGGAACGATGACATAAAACTTTACAATAATCGAGATCATTGGATAACTTGATAAGAATGTGAGAAAGGTCTAGCACAGTCACAAAAATTTCACCATTGAGCTTTAAATTGAAAAAAAAAATTTCGGATAGATTCAAGAGAGGGTCTCTTAGAAGGGAAAAAACTGACTAAAGAGAATTGAAAAGGGGTAGCAAGTTCAGTGATTTTCTGATCGGAAATCCAAAGTGACGGTAAACCACGAAACGTAGACTTCCGCAGATCCGGAAAAATTGGCTTAGATCTAGCAAGCACCTCACGAAAAGAACGAGAATGTGAAATCCAACCAAAAAACCAAGGTCCTTAAGCTTTGATGGGGCCATGCCGGAATCGCCGGCAAAACAGTGAAAAGCCACCAAAAAAACTCACAAAAACAAAAAGTAGAGAGCAGGGAATAACAAACTTCCCTGAGACCAGTAGATCGCTGGCAAGAAGACCCCCCGAGGAGCGGGGACACCCCGGAGACAAAACGCCCTTGCTAACCCTAGCAGAGTGGCGTAGCGTTATTACCCTTTTTTTTTTTTTTTTTTTTTTTTTTTTTTGAGTAGCTTTCTTATTACTTTCTAAAGTAAATTTTTAGTACAAAAAATTGCTTTAGAAAAACATTAATAAAGCCGTCCCAAACGAAGCCTAAATCATGCGGCTACTATGATTTAGTAAAAAGACTTTGCTATCCTTCTCTTCTTAAATTTTCCAATCCAAATGCAAATTAAATAAGGGAAAGAACAAGTCAAGAAAAAGAAGACAAAAATTTATAGAAGGAGCAACTTCTTGATCTGGCACACTAAACCCAAGTCAAATATCTCAAATTACTCAAAGGTTATGCATTAATCAACGTGGCACCATAACAATGAAATGAAATAATATATCTTTTTTGTCAGATTTACTAAGTGTTCGTTAATTGAATTGATCTACACAACACAACAGACTTTTTCGCATTCCATTTTTTTATGATTTATTTGCTCTATGTGCCTGCAAAATCAAAGTGATTAACAATCAAATTAATCATAAATTAAATTTGATTGATTTAATTTTAATTTTTAATTATAAATTAATTAATTTCATATTGTGAATTTTGTATATAATTTAGAGGTATAAATTATATCTAAATATATATAACATATATTAGTAATTATTTATATTAAATTTATAAATTTATATTAAATGCAGATTATATTTAAAGATTGAATATATTTAAATTTAATATGGTAGAATATACTATTTATGTATAATTTAATTTATTTATTTAATCATAAATTTAAAATAATTTTAATATTTGTTACGTCTTCTCATTTATTTCTGATCAAATCTTTGAACTTTAAACTTTTTGCTTCTTCTGATCTTGTCGAGCGTACACATCCGAGTCCATGCCTGCCCTGCAATCCCGTTTCCACGTCGTAATCTCGCGTCTAAGTTCAAACCTGCCCTGCTATCATGTGTTCGCGTCACAATCCTCTTACGTGTCCGGACCTCCACCACATAATTGACTTGACCTTTCTTATGATCAAATTTGAGCTCGATAATCCAACAAGCTCAAAATTCTCCTCAAACTCGAGCTCAAAATTTAATAAATTTGACTCTCAAGCCCATTAATGGGTCGAGACGAGCTGGCTCTCGACTCCTGGTCAAAGCTCTCGCCAAAATCAGCCATCACATAAATCATTAGCAATTATTTATCAAAACAGTCAACCAAAGTGATAATGCTATACAGACGCCACCTGAAGCAATAACGCTCCACATCCTACCCAGCGAATCTCCGAAACAACCTACTAAACTACCGACGCCATTGATGATAGGGGTGAAAATAGCAGCCGTACGCTCACAGCACACCAACAACTCGGCGATGAATCGGCGATTTCCTCTCCAGCCGCGACCAGTTCGCCCCGCCCGACCTCTTCTCTCGCATTTTTGAATAATTCCCGAGGGATTCAGAACAGTTTATTTGAAAGCTAGGAATCAGCTCAGTCGTTGACTGTTCAAACCAAATGAGCAGAAAAAACAGACTTGTTCTTGCCTCTCCCTCCTCTCCGCTCCCTTTTAAATCTCGCAATAGAAAATGCAAGCCATCTTCACCTTGGAACAAATCAATATCAAGAGGACATCAAGAAGAAAAGTAGAAGAAGAAGATTTAATGATGGTGGAGCAGTTGGAATGCTTATGGACTCTTATCTACAACTTTATTCACCTCTTCCCTGTTCTTAGGAAGGCTTATCTCATGGCCGCTCTTTGCTCAAACACCTCGCCTCCTCCTCCGCCATCCTTATCATGGAAGAGGCTCGCCGAATCACCAATCTTAGTCTCGAAGAAGGCGAGAGATGGTTCGAGGGGATTGAGGAAGGAAGAGAGTGAGACTGGGAGTTTCCAATCTGTTTCAGTGGAGGTGGTTGCGGAGAAGGCGGAGAGGTTTGGCAGTGAAAAGTTGAAGGGTGGTGAGTGCTTATTTGGCGCGGTGGCGCCGGGGGTTAAGAAGTTGAGAAAGAGGCCGACGAAGATTGTAATTCCGCCGAGTGGCGGCGATGGCAGCTTGGGGATCGGAGAGGCTTTTTTTAGGAAGGATGAGGATGTGGGGAGGGAGATGGGGTTTGAAGGAAGTGGATATTGTTTGGCAAGTAGGAGAGGAACAAGGCATATGATGGAGGATGGCTATGGTGTCATGACAAACATTCATGGAGATTCCAAGCAGGTACTTCTCTTCCATCTTAATTTTAAGAAATTCAAATTTGCTCTTCTTTTTTGTTTAACGGTAATTAATTTGACTCCAAACTTGCTCCTTTCTCCTCTTCATATTGTCATATTTGACAGTTTTGGTTTTGTTGATCCAATAATTAGTAGAAGCTGCTTATTTTTTCAATATGGTTCATGCATTTGAGAATGTTTAAAAGGACCAATACGACTAATTATGAACATTTTGTGTTATTAGTTGAATACATATACATAACTTACTGTTTTTTTTTTTTTTTTTTTTTTAATGTTTTCAGGCTTTCTTTGGAGTATTTGATGGTCATGGTGGAAGGGCAGCCGTGGACTTCGTCTCTGAAAAGCTAGGAAACAATATAATAACTGCCGTTGAAGAAGTAAAGGAAAGAGATGAAGAAGGCAGGTTGGAATCGGCAATCAAAGCAGGCTATTTGATAACGGACAGCGAATTCCTTAGTAAGGTATGAAATTTACAATAAGCCATTTGAATAATGATGTTTGTCTTTGAGCACAAGAAGACAATGTTGGGATGCCATTTCTGAAAGAAAAATATTGGAGTATAATATTACTAAGGATTTTATTTAAGGAGGAGCATAGCGTTTAATTAAATAAAAAATAAAAATAGAGTATTAAAAAAATTTAAAAAGAAATAAATTTGTCAAATAAAATGGTACATTCCATTGAGTGCACCAAACTGTTTGGCATATTTAGAATGAGCCAAACAGTTTGGAATGCGCTAAACAGTTTGACATATTCCATTGAATGCGTCAAACTGTTTGATTGAATGCGTCAAACTGTTTGACACATTGCTACAGTAAATTTAAAATTTAATTCGGCCGACTTAGGTGAATGTGCCAAATGATTTAACTTATTCTAAATACTTCAAACAATTTGGGGCATTCCATTAAATGCGTCAATCCTGCATATAACCTTAGCCAAATTCTATATGAGAGAATAGATGATACATAAGAAGAAAATATTTCCAATTGTGTTTATTTTTAATATGTGACTTATTTGGATAAAGGTAAGAGTGTAATTGATATATTTTGTCACAATCTTATTACTAAATGTGATTAAATTTTCAGATTATATGAACAGTGGTCATGATTTTTGCATAAATGTAACCAAATTACATAAATTCATACTAGTATTTAAAGAATGTACTACTTATACTTCATATTTGGCTATAATGTATATGTGTAGCTCAAAATTCTTATCATAAATGTAGCATTTGTTGTATTAGTTAGATTAACCAAGAACATTTCTCTTTCACGTTATAGGGCGTAAGAAGTGGAGCATGCGCAGCTACTGTGCTGCTCAAGGATGGAGAATTGCATGTATCCAATGTTGGTGACTGTAGAATAGTCATGAGTAGAAAAGGAATAGCTGATGCTCTAACCACTGATCATCGTCCTGGAAGAGAAGACGAGAGGATTCGAATCGAAAACTTGGTAATTGCGATCACACCATCATGAATTTTAGAGTAGACAATGGGAAATATGATTGAATTTATTAAATATATTTCCAATTTTGCATTTTCTGAACTTTTGTTCATTATTACCAGGGAGGCTATGTGAATTGCCATAATGGAGTGTGGAGAGTACAAGATTCATTAGCTATTTCTCGAGCAATTGGAGACGTCAACCTGAAAGAATGGATTATTTCTGAGCCTGAGACTAGAAGGCTTTCATTGACCCAAGACTGTGAATTTCTCATAATGGCTTCTGATGGCTTGTGGGATAAGGTTTGGCTACTAAATTTTTCTAAGTTAATGAATATAAGTTAAGAGAGAGAGAGAGAGAATAATTAATTTCTAATTATATCTTTCTTTTTTAATTATAATTTATAGGTTAGCAATCAAGAAGCAGTGGATGTAGTTATGAAGAAGAATATCTCAATGCAATCTTGCAAAGATCTTGTGGATATCTCATGCAATAGAGGAAATAGGGATGATATAACTGTTATGGTTGTGGATCTTCGAACTTTTTGTACAATTGGATAGTTAGAGAAAGCAAGATTAGATTATTATAACGCAGAAGCAATAGATCCAAAAGTAATAGATTTATTACTTTGGTCGTGTAAATAATGCCGGAATTTACTTCAGTAGTTTAGTATTTGTTTTGACAAGATTATAATTTTTGAGGTAATAGAAAAATGGTAGAGGGAGATAAGAGGAATGAGATTGGCTGTTTTTTATGTTGTTGGGGATGACATAAGCAAATGTCATCAATATCTACAGAGGATTTTCACAATTTTTCACATTGTAATATTTCAATTACTATATATAATTGTTGTTGATGTGATAACAAACATGGCATATGTTGGAAAGTATCTTATGTCATTGAGTTTCTAATGATGACTATTCATAGATATTATATCTTTAAATTTAGTTTATTAAAAAAAATTATATGATCGAAAGTTGAAAAATAGACACATTGAATAATTGATGAAGGAGATTTATAAATAATGGTTGAAGTGATAAGTTCAAACTAGATAATGAGTATTAAAAAAAACAAGTGCAAATGGAGGGGATTTAAGGCAATGTAGTTAGGAAGAACTTTCAAAATGAGCTTGTGTCTTCAATTTTCTATCTTTTTTATCATATTCTAATTCACTCTTTCAAAAAAATGTGTGGGGGAACCAAATATTTGATTTTGAGGATATCATTGAACTTGTAAACTAAATATCATTTGGTTTTTTGAGTAAATAACATATTGAAAATTTGAAAGATTTAAAAGATAAAGATATTGTGGTTTGCAAGATAATTATGTTAATGGAGATTATGGATTGTAAATATTATTTTTGGAAAAATATATGCACACATTTAGAGAAAAAAAATAAAAAATTAGAGAAGACTTGTCGCGTGCTGAAAATATCTCACAATAGATAAAATGAGAGCCTATCGTCTTACATAAAAATAAGATATGATTTTTCCTCTTTTATTTTTTTTTTTGGAAACTAGAAGAGAAGAAAAATCATGGAGCTTAGCCCAGGTGAAATAATTTCTTAGTGTATGTTGTAGGCTACAAATGATGCCCTTCTCCATAAACAAGGAAGGTGTTGATATAATGTAATATACATGAATTGTGGAGGATGAAATAAATGATTAAAGTTATAAGAGCCTTAAGGCATTGTAATTTTTAGATCATTCGATAGTTATCCTTTTAGAAGATACTAATGACCAATAAGTCCAATATAAATCTTTGTGTCAATTTCAATACCAAGATTTTATGTCAAAAACATGCATTGGAGCACTAGCGTGTGTCAATGCTATTGCTAACAATAGGAGATGAAGTTGGAAAACATCAACATTGGAGTCAATGGCGTGAATATTTCTTATAGGCAATGACCTGAGTTGAAGTTATCAATGATAGCACTTGTCAATCCTTTTGTTAATGACATGTATTGAACTTATAGGAGGTGGCATGCATTAACATTATTGAAATAAGTGGGTTATGAAGTTGACAGGCATTTGTATTTAAGTTGATGACATAAATCAATCTTATAGATGATGGAATATATCAAAATTATTGGAATTAGCATGCGACAAAGTCGGCATGCAAGAACATTTATGTTAGTGGTGTGCTTTGACCTTATAGCTAGATGGTGTGTATCAACATTTTTGTTGTTCATAGACAACAAAGTTACTGGGCTTTAACATTTGTGGCAAGTGTATGAATTAGCCTCATAGATGATTGTGTGCTTTGATAGCATTGGGAAACGTGGGTGATAAACTAATAGGTTTTAATATTTGTATTGATTGTCTGCATCAATCATATAGAAGAATGCATATGTCAAAGTTATTGATGTAGTTAGGCATTTGCATTTGTGTCAATGACTTTCTTTGACGATATAGATGATGGAGTGTGTAGATGTTTATTGGAGATAGTGGGTAAACAAGTTGGCAAATGTCTATATTTTGTGTTGATAGCTTGTATCAACTTTATAGGCAACAACATGCATCAACAATATTGGCATAGATGGGAGATGAAGTCAATGAACATAGTTGTTTGTGTTGACAACATATACATCATCCTTATAAATAATGTTGTGCATCAATATTGTTAGCGAAGAAGTTGGGGCAAGATGGTAGTTGGTAAGGATGGTCGAATTAGGGGTGTCAAAATTGGGTCACGGGTCGGGTTCGGGTCGAACCCGATATGACCCGAAGCTAACCGAGTTAACCCAAACCCGACCCGATAAGGGAAATGGGTCAATATCCAGAACCCGAACCCAAGCAGAGTCGGGTTCAGGTCAACCCGGAATGACCCGCAGACCCGTTTAAACTTAAACAACACATTACAGACATAAAGAAAAGTGGGAATTAAACCCAGCAAAATAGGGAATCCAAAGGAGAAAAATTTTATTTATTTTTGAAACTTACAAATTATACAAAATATTAAACTAACAATTAAATTACACAAATAATTTCACAAATTACAAAACAGAAATTTGCTAATTACAATTTACACATAATTTTGACTGTTTGAAGAACTCAGAACTTTGAAGACCAGAAGTCTTATGCCTGCCCTCATGGAGAGATACGCTAACTGAAAAAATATAAATAATTAAATTGATATAATTTTAAATCCATGAATTAGTTGAAAGCTTGAGTTATTAACTCAAATTAACCCTCCAAATAATTCATCATTTAATGAAATGTGAGTCAACAATATATCTTTTACGGTTGCGAACTTGCGGTATTGGCATACAAGGCGGCAATTTTGTATTATATACTTAGTATCTGTTTGATTAGAGGATAATGCAAATGCCACCTGGTTGCAATAACGTTTTTCCCCCAATTGACTTCACAATCAGTTTAGAAGGGTACTCATCATCGCTACTCAACTTTTAATCCTTTCGGAACCAACCCAGCATTTGAACGGATACCGCAAGTAACAAGAAACCAACCCATGCAGCAAAGGATTCAAAAATGAATCCATGACATTTCAGTTGAATAATAGTCAGCCAAGATAGAAACTGAGTGTAACCAAGACAGGAACCACACTTAACCCAGCCAACAACTGGAGAAACCGAGGCCAACATAGCTGAAAACATTTTTTTTCCCCATAAATGACTTCACAATCAGTTCAGAAGAGTACTTATAATTGCAAATCAACTTTAAATGCTTTCATAAATAACCTAGTATTTGAACAGATGCACTGATGCATCAAGAAATAGGAAAGCCAACATAGCAGGCAACCTAGGGAAGCCAACATAGCAGGAAAAGATAATCAATCCGGACAGATGCAACAAGTAAAAGGAAAGCAAGACAACAATCCAGGTAACCAAGAAAACATCACAGGAAAATCAAGACAGCAACCAAGATCATCCCAGCAACCCATCAAACCAACCCAGGATCCAGGGCAAACCAATCAGGCATCCCAGGCAACCAACACATTAACCCAGCAACCTTGCTAGCAACCAAGGTCATCCTAGGAAACCAAAATCATCCCAGAAAACCAACACATCTTCCCAGAGAAATTCACATAGTCCACATTTCTTATATTTACATTTTTGTTTTACACTTTTCGTATTAGGTAACATCTCATAATGGCCCCAAACAACTGAGGTCATCCTTCATCGTTCTTAGTAACTGTCGCCTCATTACATTGCTCGTTAGAGGGCTCTACATGTATTTCATAAGTTCAGGCTTCTTCATTTTCATCAAGAGAAGAATTTCCATGAATGGTATTGGAATTCTCCATTTAACCAAAAAATTAGAATATATTACAAGTTCATAATGCTAATTCTAAACTATTTGTTAAATTTCTTTTTCAAAAAAATACACACAACACATTGAGACTTTAACTGATTAAATTCTTCGCCAAATGCCAAAAAACAACTTCTCCAACATAACATATATGACAGAAAATGTATGATTCAGGAAAATAATCAATAAATATCTAAGACCAAAGCCAACCATCCAACACTAAAAAGAAGTATGACTTCAATACTTAATGGGTTGAAGGCTTGTTGAACATAAATAATAATAACTGTCAAATAATTGTCAAATACATAATAGCATCACTTCAATACTTAATGTGTTGTTTAACAACAACTCAGCATAATAACTAAGAGTCTAGGGGTGTCAACAAGGAGCATAATGCCATACAACATAACAACAGTAACTGAACATAAAAAATAGCAGAAATTAAACAGAAATAACAAAACATATAGCTCGACTTGGCTCGTTTGCACACATACTACGATTGACTAAAAACCAACAAGGATTGAACAACATAACAATAGTAACTGAATAGAAAAAAAAGCAGAAACTGAACAGAAATACTAGAATATAGAACTCGACTTGACTCGTTTGCACACATACTACGATTGACTTAAAACTAGCAAGGACTGAACAGCATAACAACAATAACTGAACATAAAAATTAGCATAAATTGAACAAAAAAACCAGAAAATTGAGCTCGACTTGGCTCATTTGCACTACGTACTGCGATTGATTAAAAACCAGCAAGGACTGAACAGAAATACCACCACAAACTGAACAAAAAAAAAAAAAACCAGAAAATCGAGCTCGACTTTGCTCATTTAGCAAGACAATAAGAAATCGGAAAAACCCTAACCCCAAATATTTCTTAAGGAACTTCGCAATATGTTGATCAAACAGCAAGACAGCAAGACAAACCCCTCCTATGCCCATATATCATGCTTCTAAAAGGAGAAAAAAGAAAAAAAGATAAGAGATACAAATAGCGAGAGATGTAAGTGTTCCTGTTGAGCCAAACGAGATGTGCACGATGAACACTATGGACCAACAATATGCTGGAGAAGGAGAAGAGATGAAACCGATGACAGAGCGAGGAGATCTGAAGAGAAGAAACGGAATTTCTGAAACCTTAGACGAAGCAGCGAAGGAGAGGAGAGCTAGAGAGGAAATGGGATGAAACAGATGCGAAATGAATACGCTCAGCTCGGATCGGATCCCTAACTTAATCCCGTCGCGTGAAATAAAAGTACGGGTCGAAACGGGTGGGTTATCAGGTTAACCCGGACCCGACCCGAAATTTCATCCGGGTCTGTTTTATGAATCCGAACCCGACCCATTTTTCAAACGGGTCGTGTCCAACCCAAAAATTCTGGGTCGGGTTTGAGTCTGGTTTTCGTGTCGTGTCAATTATTGACACCCCTAGGTCGAATGACCATTGTCGTGCTGCAAAGGTTGGATAATGGTAGTAGAAAATGATAGTCGAGCAATGATCGACAAGCAAAGATGAATATGTGACAATAGTTGCTAACAATGATTATTGATGTCGAATATCATGTGAAACTCTAGAGTTTTTCATATCTCCAAACCCTATTTGATTTCAAGTCAAGGTCCAAGATTCCCTTTCATGTGAAGAATGAGTTATATTTAAAATTTTTTAGAGTAACATTTTGATGACCTGGCCAATATCTCAACATATTATGCTGGATGGCTCATTTTATTTCCTTAATTAATGAACATTCTTTTCAGCTTTTGTGTGTATTAATAATATAAAAAAATGAGTGATCACAAACTCCAAACTCATTGAATTTTTCTCATCAAGTCACCCGTTCTGACAACAAACATACAACATTTAAATATCACTTAGTCCTTCAATTAATGTCACAAAGTTTTTAAATTAAATATTTTAATTGCTAGTTTGAGCTTATTTGGAGGCAAATCGAAACAAATTTTGTGTCATTGGACTTATGTCATCAAGATATTCAATTTGATTATAAATTGACTAAAATTAAAAGTTTCCAAAAAAAATCAATTTAAAGAATATTTTTATATTTATGCTTGATCAAATAGATCTTTTAGTGATGTATTATTTGCTCATATTTTTTTAAGGTCGAAATCTATATTATTCAAAAGTCTTTAAAAACTCAATAGTGTAAAGTTATCATTTTAAAAATTTATATGATATGTCCACTTCTTAACGGCCTTTGCTTAGGGCCTTACACCAAATAAAGTCTTCTCAATCATAATTTTAACCATATATAAAGTTGACGCATTGATTGAAATGAAAATTATTAAAAACTTTTCGCTCTAAATTATTCAAGCTATTTTTTTTGAATAGGTTATCCACCAGCTGCCACCCCGAAAAGGCGCTTGACGGCGCGACTAATCCTCGGCTGACCTAGAAGAGTCACACATCCCAAAACCTCATGACCCAAATTTGATTGGATTGCACTTAAGAGGAGCTGCCTAAATTATTCAAGTTTAAGTAAAATTATTTGCATAGGCTCTATTAAGATCCAAAAATACAAAAAAAAAATATGTTGATAGCATAAAAAAATAGTTCTAAGAACTCAAAAAATGCCAATAAAAGACTTGTCTGGGCCCAAAAGTCAGCTCACACAATGACAGGCTTGACCAACGAGCCTCCACTAGCTCCACCAATAGTTATGTCCACATACATAGTGTGGCAGGGAGGAAAGTATTTTTTTCCTACAAAGAAATACAAGAGTTTCTTTTTTTAATAAAATGTTT
The DNA here is from genome assembly GCA_016618105.1 of Dendrobium huoshanense. Taxonomy (NCBI): domain Eukaryota; kingdom Viridiplantae; phylum Streptophyta; class Magnoliopsida; order Asparagales; family Orchidaceae; genus Dendrobium; species Dendrobium huoshanense. The sequence goes on along the minus strand of CM028344.1, from coordinate 69,866,151 downwards.
AAATTTTAAAAATTTTCGATATTTTGCATAGAAATAAAAAAAAAATCAAAATTTTATGAGTGAAAATTGTATCTCCTCTACATACCTCAACTTATAAATACTCCCTACGGAGGAAGGAAAATTTCATATCAAGACTTGCAACCCCTATACTAAGGCTACAAATTAACCAAGCCGAGCCGAATATGCACATGTTCATGTTTGAGTTAGTTTATTATTAGCTTGTTCAAGTTCAGTTCAAGTTTAATTCGAGCTTTTTTGTTTGTGTTCAAGTTTGGTTTGTTAAAATTAATGGGGTTTTATGTTTGGTTCATATTCTATTCATTTCGTGCTTATTGAGCTTTAAACAAACAAGTCTTATCAAGCTATAAATAAGCTCTACTTCTAGATATATATTAATTTAACAAACAAGCCTTATCGAGCCTTCTAACAAATAGTTACATCGAGCCTGTTTGTAAATATATCTAGCAAAGTTTTTTAAACTTTCAAATAAGTTCGTTTACGAACATATCTAATGAGTATTATTGAGCTATCAAATAAGTCCATTCATGTACACATCATGTACACATATCTAATTAGTATTCTATGTCTACCAAATGAGCTTGTTCACAAACAAATGATCTATGATTCATCTTATATTTGTTTAGAGAGCGGGTTATTCACGAATTAAGGCGGATGCGGTAAGTCAAAATAAATCATTAAACGATTTTAGATGTGATTAGTAAAAATAAATTTTATATATATATATATATATATATATATATATATATATATATATATATATATATATATATATATAACTCTAACATAATTCTAATCGAGCTTCTCAACGAGTTTGTTCATAAGCGTTAAACGATATTGTTCATAAGCATAAACGAACCAAACGCCAAATTGTTCAAGCTCGTTTATTTAACAATCAAGTATTTATCAAAAGTGATCAAGCTCATTTATTTACCTTATCAAACGAACATAAACGAGCTCTTATCTGATAAATATGTAATTTAGCTTATTTCATATTATTAAAGCTGACGTGTACTCAGCTCTTCTTGGTTCTTGTATAAGCCAAGCTCTTGAATTCTTGTATAGCTGTGTACCGTATCTTGAGCTTATAGCCTAAGCCTTTCTATTTATAGGATTGCTGTAACATCTCTTTCAATTAATGCATATACTTTTCCTTTATCCAATGGCTCGTTCTCTTCCTTCTCTGCCATTTCTCATGGTATCAGAGCACGGTGTCCCGTGAGACCTTTCTTTTCTTCTTGGTCCGGTAGATCGCTCCCTCCCTCCATGGATAATACAGCTACTTCGTCCACTGCTCAAGAATACGGCCTCGACTACACCGACACTTTTAGTCCTGTAGCTAAAATACCTACCGTTCGCGTCCTCCTTGTTGTCGCTCTCCACAAGAATTGGCCCATTCATCAATTGGACGTTTCGAACGCGTTTCTTCATGGCGAGTTATCTCATACTATTTACATGAAACAACCTCCAGGGTTTCTTGACGAACTCTACCCAAATCACATCTGCAAACTGAAAAAGGCCTTATACGGTCTCAAACAATCTCCCCGTCAATGGTTCGCTATGTTATCCGGTCATCTCCACACTCTCGGGTTCCACACCAGCTCCTCCGATCCATCCCTGCTAATCTATCACAAATCCAACATCTCCATGTTCTTCCTCGTCTACGTCGACGACATAATCTTAACAGGAAATTCTAATTCTGCTATCTCCGATCTCCTCAACAATCTAAACACAAAATTTAGAATGCGTAACCTCGGCTCTATAAATCAGTTTCTTGGCATTCAAGTCATGCCCACAAATTATGGATTGCATCTTAGTCAACGCCAGTTTGCTATATCTATTTTATCTAAAGCCGGCATGACTAACTGCAAGCCGGTTTCCACACCATCTCAAACAAAACTATCTCAATCCTCAAATCAATCTCCTCCCTTCACTAATCCTACTCTTTTCCGTCAACTTGCAGGATCCTTGCAATATCTCACGCTAACCAGACCTGACATCTCGTTCGCCGTCAACAAAATTTGCCAACACATGCAATGCCCGTCCAATGCTCACTTCGAAGCCCTCAAGCGTCTTCTCCGTTATATACAAGGTACGCTTCACATAGGTCTACCACTATTTCGTGACTCTCTTCTCCTTAAATCTTATGCAGATGCTGACTGGGCGGGTGACTCCACCGATCGAAAATTCATTTCCGGCTACTGCAACTATATTGGCTCCTCTCTTGTTTCATGGAGCGTCAAAAAGCAAACAGCCGTAGCAAGATCCTCAACCGAAGCGGAATATCGAGCCCTCGCCACCGCAACAGCAGAAGTAATATGGCTTCGCCGCCTACTTCAAGAATTAAATTGCTCTCAGTCAGACTCAACACCGGTTTTTTGTGACAACACCTCTGCCATTGCCTTGGCAAACAATCCGATCTTTCATGCACGTACCAAACATATAGAAGTCGACTGTCACTTCATCAGAGACTGCATCAAAAACAAATCCATCACCGTACATCACATATCTACCAAAGATCAAATCGCAGACATATTTACAAAACCACTACCTATTCAAAGGTTTCAAATTCTCGCAAACAAATTGGTTTTATCTTCCGACACACCAGTTTGAGGGGGCATGATAAATATGTAATTTAGCTTATTTCATATTATTAAAGCTGACGTGTACTCAGCTCTTCTTGGTTCTTGTATAAGCCAAGCTCCTGAATTCTTGTATAGCTGTGTACCGTATCTTGAGCTTATAGCCTAAGCCTTTCTATTTATAGGATTGGTGTAACATCTCTTTCAATTAATGCATATACTTTTCCTTTATCCAATGGCTCGTTCTCTTCCTTCTCTGCCATTTCTCATTATCGAGCCGAGCTACTAATAGCTCGTCGAACGGTCAGTTCATTTGCAGTCCTAACCTATAATGTATCTCTAATCTTCCTTTAAAATGAGATTAATTATTGCATTTTGGCAGATTTAAAGTCGAGGTGCCCATGATTTCAATCCTTGTGACAGAGCTTTGGTCTTCTTCTAATATGAATTTGATTGTCTATATTTGAACAGATTGGATCAGAAGTGAGAGAGATTCTGAATATTTGTGGAGGCCCTCTAATTTTCTTTTGAAAAGGAAGTTAATTGGCTTCATTTGCATGGAATAAACTCAATATGAGAGAATTTTCATCTCATTTTGAAACTTCAATAATTTTATCTCATTTCTATTGTTAGTGAATTTTTGAGATAAAATTAATCTTTAAAAAAATATAAATGATAATATGAATGTAGATAACATCCTTGACGGCCCTCATGAATATTTTAATGTAAAAAAAAAAAAAAAACTATTTTTGATAGCTTAAAAAATTCATGAACATTAATTTTATCAAATATATCATCTTATTGAATGCAGACTTCAAAATTTTAAGTGACTATTGGTCAATAGTTTCTATGTTGTGTCAATGCCATAGAAAAATATTGGTGTTGATAAGGTGAACGAAGTGTTATATCTTGAAGGGAATAGAGATCACTTGTAATGTAGTACCCACTGAAGCAATGTGCAGTTGCACTCGTTCAGATAAGAGTGATGTAGTAAAATTTCTGCACCTTTACCTCTTGCATGTGTATGTGAGAATTTTTTGTATGCATGTGAACATTTGAAGCGGGTCTGAAGGGTCGATGTGCATGAATATGAAATATGGAATTTTTCCTTTATGATATTGTGGTATTGAGCTCTCTATCTTTTTTAAAAAATAAGGGGAACATTGTGGCATCATGCTCTCTGTTGAGAGTGCTATCAATACAGAAAAATCTTTTATTACCGGCGGCCCATATCGGTCAGAAATTGAAAAATTCCGTCGAAAAATGTGCATTCCCGATGGATTTCCGGCAGAAATGTAGTTGATGGTAAAACATGCATCGAAAATTTTGTTCAGGCAGAAATTTCTAATTGAAA
>CM028344.1:69204648-69261697 GCA_016618105.1 Dendrobium huoshanense | reverse complement strand
TTCATCAAGAATGCCGGGTGCCACCTATCAGCGTGCCATGACTATTATTTTTGATGAGCTGATTCATGAGCAGGTTGAGTGCTATGTGGATGATTTAGTGGTCAAAAGCAAGGTCCGTAGTGATCACCTCCGAGACCTACGAATTATTTTTGAGCGCTTAAGAAAGCATGATTTGAAGATGAATCCCTTAAAGTGTGCAATTGGAGTTAGTGCGGGAAAGTTTTTTGGTTTTATTGTTCGCTATCGTGGCATTGAGATTGATCCCTCAATGATCAAGGCCATAGTGGACTTGAAACCTCCTAGGAGCCTTACCCAGTCTAGGTCTTTTTAGGGTAAGCTCACTTTCTTACAGAGATTTATCTCCAATCTTGCCGGTAGATGTCATCCATTTGCTGCTCTAGCAAAAAAGGATGTCCGCTTTCATTGGGATAAGAATTGTCATGAGGCCTTTGAGAGCATAAAGCGCTACCTAACGAATCCCCCAGTGTTAGCTGCACCCATCCCTGATAAACCGTTGATCCTTTATACTACGGCCTTAGATGAGTCACATGGTGCACTTTTGGCTCAAGAGAATGAGGAAGGCAAAGAGAATGCTTTGTACTACCTTAGCAGACGTTTGATTCCTGCAGAGCTAAAATACCCGGCAATGGAAAAACAGTGTTTGGCTTTAAAATTTGGTGTGCAGAAGCTTAGACACTATATACTCTCACACAAGATCAGTTTGATTTCTCGAGTCAACCCTTTGCAGTACCTGATGACCCGTCCGACTTTGTCAGGTCGTTTAGCACGTTGGTCCATGATTTTACTGCAGTTTGATATTACCTTTGTCCCTCAGCGGGCCGTCAAAGGACAGACTCTAGTTGATTTTCTTGCTTCTCACCCGATCCCTACAGATTCCCCACTTAATGATGATTTGCCCGACGAATTAGTCATGAGTGTGGAAGAGCAGGAGTCCCCTACTTGGGAGTTTTACTTTGATGGAGCCTCTTCCATCAAATCACTACGACCTTACGAAACTTTTGTGGTTAGGGTAGGCTTGGGGCCTGTTTTTGTGTCTCCTGAAGGCCATACCCTCCGTTACTCTTACAGTCTTTCAGAGCCTCGTACTAATAATGAAGCTGAGTACGAAGCCCTGATTGTATGGCTTGAGTTGGCTATTCAGATGAGCATTGGGCGGGTGAAGATCTTCGGAGATTCCCAACTAATTATTAATCAAGTGGCTAGAATTTTTAAAGTTCTCAAACCTGAGCTCTTGCCTTACCACGATAGGACAATGGAGCTCTTATGTTTGATCCCTGAAGTAACTTTAGTTAGAGTCCCTCGATCTGAGAATGGTAGAGCGGATGCACTAGCTAAACTTGCTAAGGAGTTGCTTGACCCGAATGGAAATCCGATATCGATTATTGTTCAGTATCGGCAAGCCTTGTGCCCCGCAGACTTGTCTTCTCCCGATCAGACCCTCACGGTGTGCGCTGTTGAGGAAGAGTCAGATTGGAGAGTCCCCTTTGTTGAGTATTTAAAGCGTGGTAAGCTTCCGGATGACCGCTCTCTTGCCGCTCAGATTAGAAAGAGAGCTTTGTCCTTCTCCTATGTGAATGAAACCCTGTACCGATGCTCTTTTGACCAGATGTGGTTGCGTTGCCTCAACAACGAGGAGGCTCGTAAAGTTATGGGCGAAGTACATGAGGGGCTTTGTGGTGCTCATCAGTCCAGACCTAAAATGAAGGTCAGAATTAAACACCTTGGTTATTACTGGCCGACAATGATCCATGATTGCATGGAGCACGCTAGGAAGTGCCACCAATTTCAGATTCATAATACTGTTATTCATCAACCTCCTAATCCGTTGCACCCTACTGTTTCTTCTTGGCCTTTTGAAAGTTGGGGCACGGATGTAGTGGGTCCTATTGACCATCCTTCCTCTAAGGGTCATAGATTTATTCTGGCTGCCACTGATTACTTCTCTAAGTGGGCAGAAGCTATCCCGCTTAAGGAAGTCAAATCAGAATACGTGATGCGCTTCTTTCGCGATCATGTTATTTACCGCTTTGGTGTTCCGCTCCATATAATTTCAGATAACGGCCCGTCTTTTAGAAGCACCAAAATCACTAGATTCGCCCGCCGCCATAACATAAATTGGCGGTATTCCTCGATTTACTACCCTAGGGCTAATGGTTTGGCTGAAGCATTCAATAAGACCTTAGTCCAATTGATAAAAAAGATTCTTGTGGCGAATAAAAGAGAATGGCACGATAAATTATCTGAAGCATTATGGGCCTATAGGACTACATATCGTACTCCTACTCAGTGTACACCATATGCTTTAGCTTTTAGGGTTGAAGCTGTCCTCCCACTAGAGGTTGAGCTTCCTTCGTTGCGTGTAGCAATTAGCCACAATCTTTCTCATGAAGATAATGCCCGACTACGGTTGGAAGAACTTGATGGTTTAGAAGAGCTCCGTTTGCAAGCTCATCAGAACCTTAAGTTGTATCAGGCCCGTATGGCCCAGGCACATGATCGCCTTGTTCGACCCCATGCTTTTCAAGTCGGTGAGTTAGTCCTTATCTTGCGTAGGCCTATCATCTCGCGTCGTCGTCGAGGTGGTAAATTTGAGCCCATTTTGGAAGGCCCATTTGTTGTAGAGCAAGTATACGAGGGTGGATCTTACTTGCTAGTTGATGCGAATGGTGTTCATCCCATGCCCGTCATCAATGGACAGTACTTGAGAAAGTACTATGCTTGAGTTTGCACATCGCAAGAGGCATCCCCTCGCCACTTGTAAATATCTCTCTGTATAGATATAACTCTAAAGGATTTCTTGTACTTTTCGGCAGTCCGTGGCCACGACAATTTGTCCTCTATCACGTGATGTTCGTCATGCAAAGTATGAGATCATCCTTAAGGATTATATATAAATACGCCGCATGGATGTTTGTGCTTACTTTCACATTTACTGATCACTTTGGTATTTTTGCACAAAATCACCTCTCCAACCCCTATAAGGGTTGGCTCTCCCCAATTTCACTTGTCACTTTTAAGTGTGGTCTGGGATACCAAAACTACTAACTCGAATTTCTATAGAATGTGATACTGGATCCATCCTTGATATATACTAGTCAAATCTAGTGATGTTGACCCATGGTTCCTTTGTAAATTTTCTTACAAATTGTTGTTGTAATTTTTCTCTCTCCCCAGTTTTACTCATGTGGCGAGTATGGCCTGGGATATCAAAGCCAACAATTTTTCCCTCTTTAAAAAAAAAAAAAAAGGAAGCTCTTAGTTGAGAAAGAATCGGTTGCCCTTGTCACAGGTGGAACCCGGTTCTACGCTCCAAGAGCCCAAATTCCCTCCAAATTCCCTTCCGTCTCTCCTTAAAGCATTTCGATGACTACTTAGGAGACAACTGTGTGTTCATTTTCTTCGATTATGATTGTTCACTTTTAATGGGATGATATTCTCCCTTATTTGTGATGTGGTACATCTGGCTCTAGATGTTAACATCACTTCTTAGTGGATTTTGATCTTCTAGCAGAAAGTTGATCCACTACTTCTTTCAAATGATATATTTTCTCATTGAGATCTTGCTTTTAGTTATAAGAGCAGCCTCTTTTGAATACATAAATGTTGCTCGTACTTTTCACAGGGTCCCATCAATTAGCATGGGGTTATCACTGTGATTTATTTAATAATCATGAATATTTGATATGATGATTGTTGTTCTCAGTGGCAAGTGTGTCCCCTTGCCATTTCTATTCATTTGTTATGAGATTATTCTTTTTACACGGTCGTATATATGTTCCTCTTTTTTTAGAGAGATGTATATCGATCGATTACCTCATGATGTGTGATTTTAATTTTGCCTAAGAAAATCTACTTGTATTTAAATTACTCATGGCCACGATGATTTGTCCTCTACCATGTGGTAACTAAAATATAAGTTTAGAATTTTTTAGATGACTGACTACTTCTCTTTCCCTCACAACACCACGCACATGTGCGTTGGGTAGTTGTAGAGGTGACTTTCATCTTTTTCCCTGCTGTTGCGATCTGATCAGGCAGGCATTAGACCTTTTGGGAAGCTCTTTATTCGTTGTTGCGAATATGGTCAGACGAATATTGAGCTGTTCTCATTCGCCGTTGCGAATATGATCAGGCGAATGCTGAACTCCCTTTCTCTTTTCTCCTTTGTTTCGCTGTTTTGAATATGGTCAGACAGACATTGGGTCATCCTCATTCACTGTTGCGATCTGGTCAGGTGAATATTGGATTTTGTCTTTTGTCCTGCTGTTGCGATCTGGTCAGACAGGCTTTAGACCTTTTGGGAAGCTCTTTATTCATTGTTGCGAATATGGTCAGATGAATATTGAGCTTTTCTCATTCGCTGTTGCGATCTGGTCAGGCGAATGTTGACTCCCCCTTTCTGGTTGGGTGCCTGACAGAGTCTCTAGGAGGCATACTTCACCACCTCTTTATTCCCCCTATTTTATTTCATGTTTGGGGGTTGTTGAGTTTTCTTCTGATTCTTTGTTTCGCCATTTCGAATAAGGTCAGACAGACATTGAGACATCCTCATTCACTGTTCCGATCTGGTCAGGTGAATGTTGGATTTTATCTTTTGTTCCACCGTTGTGATTTTGGTCAGGTGAACATTAGACCTTTTGGGAAGCTCTTTATTCGTTGTTGCGAATATGGTCAGATGAATATTGAGCTGTTCTCATTCGCTATTGCGATCTGGTCTGGCAAATGTTGAACTCCCTTTTCTTTCACCCTTTGTCTCGCTGTTGCGATCTGGTCAGGCAGACATTGAGTCATCCTCATTCACTGTTGCGATCTGGTCAGGTGAATGTTGGACTTCTTTCTTTTGTTCCACCGTTGCAATTTTGGTCAGGTGGACATTAGATCTTTTGGGAAGCTCTTTATTCGCTGTTGCGAATATGGTCAGGTGGATATTGAGCTGTTCTCATTCGCTGTTGCGAATATGGTTAAGCGAATGTAGAACTCCCTCTCTTTTCTTACTCCTTGTTTTGCTGTTTCAAACATGGTCAAGCAAATCCGGAGTTGTCCCCATTCCCTGTTGCGAATATGGTCAGGTGAATGTGGGACCCCCCTTGCTTTTCTCTATTCTGCTGTTGCGATGTGGTCAGACAGATAGATGATTCCATTACTTTTGATTACTATTATTTTCCTATGATTATTACTATTTTCCTTTGATTATTTCTCTTTGATATTTCTTTGATTTTCGAGTTATTACTGAATTCCCTTCTCTTTGTATCATCTTAGATATTTGTCGTAGGTGATCATCGAATTCTACTTGGTTCTTTGAGATTTTCCTTCTCTTATCCCCCCACTTTGGTTGGATAGATGATTGACTTGTTCTCTCTCTTTGTTGATTTGGTTCTCATTGGTTGATTGCACTTTCTTAGCGAGTTTCCTTGGTTGACCTTAAGGTTATATCTTCCTAGAGTTAGGAAGGTCAACGCCTACATATACGGTTCACCCATTGTTCTCCGCATATGTTGGGGGTCCGTTTGTTGACCTCGATTTTGGCTCGAATGTGCTCGAGCCCTTTCGATCGATCTAATTGAACCCCGTCGAACCCAAATTCAAGCTCGAATTAACTCGAATCGAGTTGAATTAGGCCCGACTAAGTTTAGTTAAACTCGATCGATGTCCGCGAACCTCGTCGAGAAAACATTTGATTTTAATCGGCATTAATCTTAGTCTAATTTTCATTAAATCAGCCTTGTTGAGCCGCATTGAGCCCAGGTTCTTTTGATTTGAACCAAGTTGAGTTTAATTTGAAATCAAATCTGACCTAATTTAGGCTAAAATAATTTTAATTAAACTCCAATTCGCTTTTTGCTGAATTTAAAATTTGATGCTCATATCAGGAATTCGATCAAGCGATCCTGATTGAATGGGCAGTTGGCACGGTCCCTTTTTCCCTGACGCTCACGATTTTCTTCAGGAAGAACAGCGATATGAAGAATATGGCAGTTTCTTTTCGCGTGTTTTGAGCTGCTGCGATGATGGATGGACTAAGGCGGGCCTCCTCTTCGGGTGATGGATTCAATTTACTCGAAGCCAAAAACTCTCGGCAAAAGGGGGAAATTGGGACGGGTGCTCTCTCACGCCTCTCCCTCTCTCAGTCTTCTCTTCCTCTCCAAGCTCCCTCTCGATTATCTCTGGCTCACAGAGACCGGTAGCCCCTCCCTCTCTCGCTCTCCCTGGTGTTCGCGGAATCCATCCAAGGCCGACGACCGAGCTCGCCAGCCCCTCCTGCTGCTCGCCCGACCCCAGCCAGGACTGGACCCGACAGCCAGCCGATCTCCTTCCTCTCGCTCCTGTCCGATCTCCAGGCCGGAACCAGCCCAATGCCGTCTGATCCTTCCTGTTTGCGAAACCTGAGCCCGACGCCTAGGTCTACTTGGGCTCCCTCTCTTTGCAAGTCCCTTCCCCTTCTCTTGGTTCTCCCTTTGCTTCTTGTTCTTCCCCTTTTCTTGATTTACCCCCACCTCTCTCTCATTCTTCATTTCTTCACCTTTGCCAAACAAAAAACAAAAAAAAAATCTGAGAGGATCCCTTTAAATCAAAACTGCATGAGCATTGAGAAAGAGATAGCTACTTTATTTCTTCAAAAAAAAAGAGGGTTGATCTGTAGTATAGTGTTGAAGGTTTTCTTGATATATATGCTGCTTCACAACTCTTCTTCAAGTTCATGATGCTTTCAAGATAGCGATGAATATGTGATTAATCTATTAAGTAGGGTTGCGTATGGCTCATCGTTTGGCTTTTGTGGTAAACTCCCTATGGACTTTGCTTGAATGAAGCACCACCTATTTTATAAGCTTTTGTTTATGAGATCGAGTTATACGATTTTATGGATTGTGAAGGTTCTTTTGTGTATTGCTTAAAGGGTTCCAATCAAGTGGGTGTATAAATCATGGTTTTTATGGTGACTTGTTTTGTTTAATCTAACAACTATTGCACTAAGTATTTGACGAGATGTCACTAGAGAAAGAGATAGATTAGTTGGTTTATAAACTTTGGGTGGCCGACATATTAGTTACCATGTTTTCTTCCTTTGATGTGGAAATGTTATTTCCTTACTTTGGAGTTTATTTCTATGATAGTGAAGTTTTTTTTTATGCATAATTGAGATGGTTTGAGTTAGTCGAATAAGCTTGCATTGTTATAAGGCCTCATTAGAAGTGATTTCTATTCTCAAAGAGCTTGATATTAGTAAGTACTCCTTATGGTTGTTAAGTTTTGTTGTTTAGACATTAAGATCTAACGATTGAAAGAATAATTGTTATCTTGTGTGGTTTGGGTTGGGTGAACTCAATCAAGTAGGCATTTGAAACATATTCCTCTTGCTAGCATGTTCAATGGAATCTTGCAAATTTTGCTTACATAATACTTATGATAATGCCTTAATAAAATTTATGGTTGCTTTCTTACAAAACAAAAAAATGGGATCTAGCATTCTTCCCGCCTTCTTTTCTATATGCATGTTCGGGTGCTTCCTTATTGGATCGATTACATAAATCATGAAAATTTCTTTATATAGACTATTGGTAGTTTTGTGATAAATCATGTGTATAAATATTAGCTTTTATGGTAGCCCGCTTTGTATAACTTCACAACCATTGTGCGCTAAGTTGTTTGTAAAATATTGTTGGAAAGAGATCAAAATTGTTTGATATATATTGGAGCTTTGTACGAGGCATCTTTTATTTTGAAATGTTGCTAATATATTGTTTAGAAGTTTGCAAATGAAATTCAAAAAAAAGGAGAAGGAAGAATGGTTTCCTTGAGTAGTTCTTACTTATGAGGTTTATTGACATATTTGTTGATTCCGTTCAAACATTGTCTAAAGCTTTAAGAATATACTTGGCATGAGAGCTTTATGTATCATCTCTATTGCTCTTCGTTGTAGTATTTGATATGGATTGATGGGTGAATTTTATCATGAGCCAAGCATTTACATGAGTAGTTAAAAGTATGATTTCCATATATTTTCGAAAATAGAGTTTCAAACATGAGTTGCTCCTCTTTGCTAAGGTTTTCCAAAAGGGAAAAGTTATTGTTTCAAAAAAAATATTTAAGTATGAAAATTGGATAACATCTTTTCTTTACAAGGTTTAAACTTCTTGCACATGATGTGGTGAGGTTCGCTTTGCATATATCTCAAAGTATGAATGATTGAAATGTGATTAATGTAGCTTTGTGCTTAATGTCATGAGCTAATTTGAAGAAGTGTAGTTGGCACCCATTGAAGTACTTACAAAATCATACGTTTGAAACTTGATACTATCAAAGTAAGTTTACGGATTTGTATTAAAATGTTGTTGGGAATATTAGATAGCTTATGAATGTGGAAACTAGAATTTATTGGAGAATAGTTATACATATCATGTTCCAAATCTATATTTTGTTTGATATAATGCCCTTTTCACTTGAGTTTCGAAATGATAACGTGAGAATTTCTTCCTTTTGTTAAGTACATGTAGCTCAAATGTTGGATTGGAAAAGTCTTATGCTATATAATTTTGTTCTTATTCATCCATGTTTGGCATAAAAGAAAGGGGAAGTTAGAAAGATTACATGGGTAGTTTCTCTAATTTCTCTCACAAAAGCATGTATCCCTCTTACTTGCAATTACTTTTTTTATGCCATATAAGCATATACCTTTTTTTTTTATGTTGGGAGAAGTTCAATATCGTATATATGATCAGCAATGATGGTTTAGGTATTCGTGATTCAAGACTAGTTTATTTCACTAAATGGATTTTCTTCCGTTAGCGTTTGAAGTAATACACATTTGTGGATTTCATTGCTTCTATTGAATTTGTGTTGGAGATATTGAGTAGTCGTTTCCTCCTCTTTATTTGTGATTTCTTTGTTAGAGGGATAGTGATGAGTTGGAATGTTTTATGATTTGTTTTGTATTGAGAGATTTTAAGAATGGCTCTTTGGTTGGGAGCCTTTGTCTTTGGGGGTTTTATGAGTTTGTTTTAATGGAAGGTTTCGCGAATGTCTTCATGAGTTGGAAATTTTAATAAGTGTTTTGTTTTGAGAGATTTTGTGAATAAGTCTTTGGTTGGAAACTTTGTGAGTTGTTTCATGTTACAAGGTTTGCGGTAGATTTTGTGAATTGTTTATAAGGAACGCTTTATGTGAATTGTTTTGTATTGAGAGTTTGTGTATTTTATGAGTTTTTTTTGTCTTGTGATTGTTTCTTGATGAAAGGCTTTACAGTGCCCATTAATTAAGAGACTTCCACAAGTAATACCCCACTCCAAATGAAAGTAAAGGTACTTGGTCGTGGGTTGTTTTGGGTAGAGTTTGATGTCAAGAAAAAAAATTTTGGTAGATTTCTTTCGTAGAGTTTTGGGTAGTAGCCCATTTGAAAGGTCATTGAAAATTATTTTTGAGAGGTATAATTTGATAATCAAACTTGTGTGATAGGATCTCTTAGTGCCTTTTGGGAAGTAGTTAGTGCTTTCTTATTCGAATTAAATTCTCTTAGGGGTTATCTCTAAGGAGGAGTTTTGGGGTTTAAAGCTTTAGGTAATTTTGGGTTAGATTCCCTTAATGTTTTCTTTCTATAAGATAAATTTTGGAGTTTGAGGCATTAGAGAGCTTTAGGTTGGAAAGTCTTTAGTGTCCTTTTGGGAGTAAGGTAGCTCTTACTTGTTTGAGTTGGATTCCTTTAGTATTAGTTTCTATAGAAAAGAAATATAAAATTTTGGAAGAAATATAAAACAAAAGAGACTCTTATTTTGGATTTAGAGTTGGGAAGTTGTATCCCCTTAGTTGATATAATATTTGTTTATAGTGTATTGTGGGTAGGTGTGTCAAACGTATCAAGTGCCTCGTTTGGAGTGGGAACAGCAAAGGGTATTGTTGATGTTACTTTAGGATACACTTGACAGCCACGAGGTGTATCCAATAACAACAATGCCTACACCCCTTTTTATATCAGATTTTTGTTCTTTTTCTTTTCATTGCATTTATTTGTATTTTACTTCGTTCGTTAGCTTTCTTCGTCATTTTCTTTTATGTCTTGGTACTACGCACTTGCAACCTAAGGAGAACACAAAGAACAAGTAGCTCAACCAGTAACAAAAAAATACGTTCTTTTTCTTTTCTGCATTTTCATTCTTTTATATTATCAATTGCTTATAGAACTGCTCTAATACACCTTTTTTCTATGTTTTGCGAGGTACATTTTGGATTGCAATGGACAAGGAGCATTAGAGCACTTGGAGCTGGAGCTAGGACAATCGGATCCGAGCATCAGTCGCCCCTATTCATTCCGGTAGGGGGCGCTACGGGCGGAACCACCGGGTCGTAGCCCCCGGTGCTGTAAGTTTATTAAAACTTAGAAAACCTTTAGGGGCCTAGATGTTTGTACGCCTCCCACCCTTTGGGCCTTGTAGAAACTTCAATTATATTTAGGATTGCTTTTACTTTTTTTTAGATCCCTGAAACCTTATGACATCCGTATAGAAGTCTTAGGAATTAGAAAACAACACAATTTTCGATCATATAACTTTAGTGACATCTAAGAACAAAAACTAAGGACTGAGTCTTAGAAAATATAGACTTAGGGTGCATGCTCCCTATAGGATAGAAATATTAAAACAACAACTTAGTGACACGTTTTCCTAGATTTAGATTTTGTTTTTCTTAATTCACTAATAATCAACCAATCAATCTTAATCTAATTCTTAAAATCTATTAAAACACTTGATTCTTAATTAAATTATTATTAACATTCTATAATCATTAAACTTTAAAATCTAAAATGCAAACCTAAATCAATTCTAACTAATATAATAATTAATTATTAACCAATCTAAAATCTAAAAGATGTAGATTATATTAGGAGATTAAAATACAAACTAAACTCATTAGGATAAATGATTCTTAAAGATCAAACTTAGAATAATCTTTTAAAAAAGTAATCAATAAATCTCTTAATACACAACAACCGCTCCAAAAGTGAAGTTTATTGGATGGACTACTCCGGGCTGCGGGGCTAAGTGTCCTAAGGAGGCTGGTTCCTCGAGCCTGGTGGCATAACGCCACGAATGGATCTAATGGAGCGTCAAAAACTAAAATTAATTTTTCTAATTGGCATAATTCAAACTTGATTAATAAATGATTTAATTCACCCTTTTCTTTTTCTTTTAATAACAAACTACAATAATCAAACAAAGTTAATTATCACTGGGTAACCAAGGCCTACGAGGCTATTAAATTAGACCCAATGAGGGTGAAATAAATCTCATGGCCTCGGTGTGAAACAAAGGTGATAATTAATCAAACACTCAAATAAAATATCTCTAAAATCAATTTCAAAACACTAATATTTGAACTTTAACTAAAATCTCTTCTTTGCCCTTTCAACAAATAAAAATAAAGTACAAGTAATGCTAACTAAACTATCCTATATAGGACTTGCCAAAACCACACAGTTTTCACACACTTAGATGAGTTTGATAGGACACGACTATTAGCTTTAGGTTAGGTTGTTATTTTGCTTTACTTTTCTGTAGTTTGTTGTGACGCCCTGCATGTGACTCGTGTGCTGGTTGTTGTTTTTGCTACCTGTTGTAGCTTTTCTGTCGTGTTATTTTTGTACTGCTTTCTTTTAGTTATTCTTTCTGTACTGTAGTTGTGACGTTAGAATACCCATAGGGTAGGCACGCTCTTTTATACTAATGTTGTCTGCCTGTAGGTGGCCGTGCTCATATAATGCTAAAAGGGGCTAAAAATTAATAAATCATATATAACTGCTTTAGGTACTTGATTCAGCTGCTTAGCCCCTAATAATCAGAGCACGGCCAAGTGATTGATATGAGCATTTTAATTCATATATATAACTGCTTGGGTGAAATTTTATTATAACTGCTTAGGATAACCCCTGCAAGAGAGTCTAGATTTTTCTATTTTTATTAATGTGATGTATTTGAGATGTAAATATTGTGAAAATTTAAAATAAGGCATTTTTAAAGAGATAGGAATCCAAAGGGAAAAGTAAACCCCTACAAGGGGGTTTCCTTTTTCATTTGGATATCCTTTTGGAGCACTCACTACGAGGAGTCCAAAGGGAAAAGTAAACCCCTCTAGGGGGTTTCCTTTTTTTCATTTGGGTATCCTTTTGGAGGAGTCACTACGAGAAGCCAGAAGGAGGAACGAAGACGATCCAAAGACGAATCAAGGAAAAGAAGAAGAAGACTGAAGAAGTATAAAAAAATGCCTTATTTTAAGATTTGCGTCGTTTCCGGGTTATTGTCGGTGGAGCCCGGCTACCATTACTTACTGTACTCTGTGATGTAATATTGTATGGCACTTGCCATGGACACTCTTTTTCGTGGGATTTATTTCTATGTAGTGATTTACTTACTTTGTTTGCGCAGTAGAGCCGGCATGCTTTTTATAGGTTTCTTTCTTGCATGTGCTTGTGTCTGACCGTTAGGCTCTTTTAGGAATAAAAATTCTTCTACTCGTAATTAATAATAAAAATTTAAGATTAATTCACATAGAAACATAACAATTTTAGGGAATAGCCGGAATCGTCCGGGGTGGCATGCACGCATTCTCTCACCTTTTAGACAAACTTCCCCGCCTGAGGGTAGAGTCCGGATAATCTGGCCTATGAGGATGAAGTGCCGGACCTGGGGAAGTTTAGTCATTCAAAAATTATTTTCTATAAGCCTTTTTAAAATTTCATACATCATTGATTTGGAGACTTTAACCAACATAAATTGCATTAGTAACTAATTAAAATCAAGATTTAATTGCATTAGTTTTAGGAGCATTATACCACTCATAAGTATGGGATCACTTAGGAACCTCTCTAGTGGTCGATCCCAATTTCAGTGTCTAACTACCCACCCTTCTTCATATGGACCGGACAATATGGATTTTATACGATTAGGAGGTTTTAGCTGGCTTCCTTTGTCAGGTAAGGAATAAGTCCAGGACTGCATTAGTTAGGTCGTAGATGTTAGTGTTATGTGTACAACACTATATCTTTTATAGATTTAGGGTCTAAAGGTGAGGGGTACGAGTGTACTTCTATACACCTTAATGGTGGGTGAGTTCTCCATTCTTTTGGATGCTATAAATCCTGCCCATCCGCGTCACATAGATGACGCCACCTCCCTCTTTCTTTCATGTTTGCTTGAGATGCATGGCCTCTTTCTTTTTCCCCAGTTTTCTCTTCCTCAGACCGGCCGGATGTTGAATGAACCATGTGTGATTGATTAAGCCAACTTGGGACACTCTTCCCCTTTGATTAGGAAAGCCTAGAAACCCCTTTGCACTAAACCCATTTGGAGAAGATAATCTAACATCCTTAATCGAGAGTTTTTCTAAGTCAAGGCTTAGGATGTAATTAACTACGGGGGCTTGCGCCCGTAGGAAATCGATCCCCACAATCAAATAAACCCTATTCGGTGCTGATGTGTCGAATGGGGGAAATCTCGTGAATTTAGGGTTATGCATATTATTATCCATCGAGGTGTGTAGGTGAAAGCCGCTATCCTCCATGGCTAATCGTATGTATAACTCCATCTGCTCTTCCATTGGCCTGCTTGTGTTGATTGTAAAGGTCTACGACCACTTTGTCCTACGGGATAGGGTGATTGTGCTCTTTGCATTCGAACCACACGAGCGGAATCCTTTCGGAGACCCACAGCAAAAAGCCTGGACATGTGTAGAGATCAATCAAGCAAAGAAAAAGGTGATGAGAAAGCTAAGTCTAGGAAGGACAAGAAGAAAAACCAAAGGAGCTTTTGGGCAGAATCTGGTACTGATTCCTCTGAGACTGAACCAGAGGAAGAAACTACAAACTTGTGTTTCATGGGAAAAGATCAAAGTGATCAAGAAGAGGTATGTGAACTTTCCTACGATCAACTTCTTGAAGTTTCAAAAAAAATCCATGCATCATATAGAAAATTAAAGAAAACTCATGCTAGCTTGAAATTAGAATTCTTAAATCTACAAAAAGAGCATGAAATTTTGATTAAAGACCATCAAACAATTGATTCAAATCACATGACTTTACTTGATGAATTTGATGAGTTAAATAAAAATCATGGTGAGTTAGTTGAAGAGCATGATGCATTGAAAATATCACACACATCTCTTGAATCTGATTTTAAGAAGTCAAAGGAGATAGAGAAAAATTTGAGGATTGAAAATGAAGTTTTAAAAAGCACAAACTTGAAGTCTCAAAATGATTTATAAGCATGTAAGAAAACTAGGATGACTTCTACTTTTAATCAATTACCAAAACCTAGATAGAGGCATTATAACTCAAATCATTTAAGAAATCCCTTTCCTGGAGTTAGATGTTTTTCTTGTGGCATGCTAGGACACATCTCACACACTTGCACGATTCATCATAGTACACATTGGGTGTGGAGACCTAAGGTGCATGATCCACATTATACCACACATGCATTGCATTCTTCTCTTCATAAGAAGGAACCCAAACCTGCTTGGGTTCCTAAAACTAACATTTGATAATCTTGCAGGAGGGCTCTCACAAAAGATCTTGTGAGAGTATGTGGTACCTGGACAGTGGATGCTCTTGACATATGACTGGTGATGCTAGCCAGTTTGTTGTACTAGAGTCCAGGACTGGAGGCAAGGTTACTCTTGGAGACAACACCACCAGGAAGGTGGTAGGAGCAGGTATAATCGGTAATTCGAAGAACCTTATGATTGAAAATATTTTGCTTGTAAATGGATTGAAGCACAACTTGCTCAGCATCAGTCAATTCTGTGCAAAGGCTTCATCGTGCAATTCTTCACGGATTCATGCATTGATGCAAGGTGGATAGAAAGAGCACCTCTGGAACTTGTCAATTCATTGGACAATCTTTGGTCTCTTGGTCTAGTAGGAAGCAAAATTCTGTTGCACTTTCCACTGCTGAAGCTGAATACATTGCTCTTGAAAGTTGTGTGGCCCAAGTTCTTTGGTTGAAACAACAGGTATTGGATCTAGGATTACATGTAAGCACCATCTCAATCTTTTGTGACAACACTAGTGCCATATGCATCTCTAAAAATCCTATCCAACATTCAAGAACTAAACACATTGACATTAGGCATCACTTTATTAGAGATCATGTGACTAAGGGTGACATTGAGTTACACCATGTGACAACTGAAAATCAACTGGCAGACATCTTTACTAAACCACTGGCCTTCGATACTTTCAGTTCTTTAAGGACCAGATTGGGTGTGATTGACATAAATGCATGAAACCTTTAGCTAAGTTTTTCTTTTACTTTTTTGCTTTTTTTGCTTTATTTTTTTTAGATCATCACTGAAATGGTATTATATTCCTTGTTCTTGTTTTTAACAATTTGTAGCTAATATGTTTTCATCTACTTAATCACTTAGATAGTATGAATATTTTGTGATTGTGTCTTTTTCCCTAACTTAGTATTAGTGGCATAGTTTTCTTTTCTAATCAAAAGTCTATCTAAAAGTAAAAGATTATTTATGAAACTAAGATCTTTTCTTAAGCTTGCTTAAGCAAATCTATCTTGTATTTATAATGATTAAAAGTTTTTTTGTCACATCAAGATCCCTCGTTACTCTTGTCTTCAATTATTAATCCTGCTTGTGGTAATTCTTCCCTATGTTAGAGAGAGAGCTCCTATTCTCTAATATCTGAGAAGATAAATTCACAACTAAGTTTTTTTAAAAGGGTTATAAAAGGGACTCTAGCTTGTAAAAATAAAAAAATTTGGCCAATGATGCCAACAAAAGAAGCGCAAAGACGCCAAAAATTGAAAAATCTATAAAAAGATGCGCAAAGCGCCACAACATTGATAAGAGGCATAAAATGAGCCCACTCAAAAGCAAGCTACTCTATCTTTTTATATCTTTTAGAACTTAGAAGTTTTGGTTCTCAAAAGGCTTGATCTCGATTATCGTACGATTGTGACAAATCTACCTCATTATTTTATGAAGATATTTTTCTTACGACAAGTGGTAGGTAGATTCTTTTTCTCATATCCAATTAATTATTTGAGTTAGGTCATTTATTTCAAAAGACGATTCTACCCTAAGAAAACATTTTGGGCTAAGGGTAAACCATGAACGGATATTCTACTATTCTATGGATTAAATTAGATTGGTAACACATTAACTCACAAGTTTTTAAATCAATCACATGAAATACTATATCATTGACATGCCTTGATAAAAAAAAATGAATCTCTTTTGCTTTGCTTTCTTGTACCTTCCTTTTTGATATGTCAAAAGGGGGAGAAGTTTATGAGGTTCTTTTTTTATCAATCCTGAATTTTTATCTCTTAACTATTTTTTTCGTAGTGTTTTGCCATCATCAAAAAGGGGGAGATTGTTGCAAACCTATTTTTCATAGCTTATGTTTTGATGATTGACAAACACTGTTTCTCTTGTACTGCTTGTTGCTTCTAACTTTTCAGGAATCAAAGATCGGACGATCAAGAAGGAGCCAAGTTCAGGATTGTGTAGGTTTAGTGTTGAGTCAGTCTGTACGTTTAATTTTCACCTTTTGAGTCTACTTGTAATGGTCAAAGAGACTGATGCTATGTAACCCTTCACACACACACACTTGAGAGACTTAGAATTTCTGTTTTTACTCATATCGGCCAGGACGATTTTTGAATCGGCCTGGACGATCAGCTTAAAACAGAAAGTGTAATTAAGGATTCTTAATTAAGGTAGCCGACATTAACAGATCGTCCTGGATGATACGTGTATCGGCCAGAACGATAAGATCAAAATAGAAAGAAGTAGCCGCCATAGTCAATTATGGTATACTGTATTTTTAAATTATCGGCCAGGACTTTCCGTGGATCGGCCTGGACGATATTCACAAATTATGTCATAATTGTTCAGGAAATTAAGGGAGTAATTAAGGATGATTGATACGATCATATCGTCCTGGACGATCGCATGATCGGCCAGAATGATCCAGTCAAAAACCTTAAGTTACTTCAGGACGATCAATATCAGCCAGCCCGTATCCAGGGCTATTGTTAGGATGATTTTCCTCTGATTTGAACTGATCGGCCAGGACGATCGTGAGATCGGCTTGGAGGATCAAGCCAATTTTCAATCGTCCAGCTTTGCATCCAGGGCTATGCACTGGCCGATCTTTATTGATTTGTACTGATCGACCAGGCCGATGTCCATATCGGCCTGGACGATATTGTCGGCAACTTGCAATTAATGAGCTCTTTTGAAGCTCTTCTATTTAAGAGCTCTTGTTCAATATTTTTAAAGACCTTTGGCTGCTGCCTTGACCTGAGAAGACCTTGAGGAGAGAAAGAGAGCGAGGAGAGAGAGAGGATCTTGTGAAGGGGAGCTTGTGAGGGGATTCACAAGGGTTGCTTCAAGGATCGCTCTGCTTCATCTTCGTCTAGAGTTTCTCGTCCGTGGAAGGGTCGGTAGAGGTAAGGGGTTTGCTTTTGGTTTTGGTTCTCTGCCAGCTTCAGGGGGAAGCAAAAGGAGGAAGATTCTCTGCCTTGCCGGGGTGGCAAAAAGGAGGTTCTTGTGAGGGCTTCTCCGCCTAGCTGTGGGGGCTAAAGGAGAGTCACGTTTTTATAGTGCAATACTTGCAGTGTGCCTCCAAGGAGTGGACGTAGGTCGAGTCGACCGAACCACTATAAATTTCTGTGTTTCTTTTCTTGCTTCCGCACTTTTAAATTCTGCATTTATTTTTGTGGTGTGATTTGGTTTATGCAATTTTCTCTCTTTGTGAAAAGAATTTTTTAAAATACTAATTCACCCCCCCCCCTCTTGGTTAGCTTGGGACTAAGTTCATAGGGCTTAACATCCCTAACGAACTTTTAATAGGCAGTTTTTCGGTCCGTCGTACACGTCGAGGACGGAAGTCTGAGTTTAGGGGTTATATCTTCGGGGCCGGCGGGTCGGCGGTGTAGGCTCGGACGTCGAGGTAAGGGACGGGCACATATAATTCATTATTATTCTTTATTATAATTTATATTAATTATAATAATAATAATTAAATAATTATTATTGATAATTAATTATTAATTAACAATTAACTATAATTAATAAACTAATTATAATTATAATTAATCAATGATTAATTATAATTAATAATTAAATAATAATTACTAATTAATTATAATTAGATAATTAATTATTATAATAATTAAATAACTATTAAATATAATTAATAATAATTATAATAAAAATAAAAATGGATTAAAATAGGATTAGGGATTTACGGCTTAAATCCCGTATTTACTAAATCCCTAAGTTCGGTGGATTTATGGGATTCGGCCAAAGAAGCACCCGAAAGGTAGAAAGTTACCTTCTTAGTCGGCAAGCTCCTGTTGTAGCTTCCGATCAAAATGTGCTAACTTCCGATCCGTCAGGTAGGGTCGACGTCGAGAGTAGCAAAAGAAAGGGGAGGTTCGGCCGCACGCAAGGGAGAAAGTTAGCTTCACGGTTGGCGAGCTCCCTGTTCTTGCTTCCGATTGAAATGTAATACCTTCCAGTCCGACTAGAAGGGAAAGTCGGCGAAGGAGCACAGTCGAACAGCCAGAGGGAGCCAGGGGAGTGCGCGAAAGGTAGACAGTTGTCTTCACAACCGGCGAGCTCTCGAATTGCTTCCGATCAAACTGTCGTAACGTCTGATCCGACTGGAAGGGCGAGTCGTCGAAGGAGCTACGTCGAACAGCCACTGAGGAGTCAGAGAGGGAGAGAGCTTGCGAGAGTAAAGGAGATCGGGCGGAGAGATCGCGTCAGGTGCCTTCGGCCTCGTTGCTTTTGGGTTTTTAACGACTCAAATGAGTCGTGCCAGCGATCGTGGGGAGAAATGATGCAAGATCGTGCCGAGCGACGTGCGACGTGCGGGGGAACGACGACGACGTGCGATGGCAGAGTAGGTAAGATTTTTTATTTTTTTATTTCTTCTCTCTTTTTTTTTTGGGCTGGCTTACGGGAAAAGGGTCAACATCCTCCAAAAATAACAATGCTCTTCTTGCGACGGCAGACAACACATCCACAGACTGGTATCTTGATTCCAGCGCCTCCTCCCACATGACCAATTCAACAGACAACCTTGCTAAAATAATTGCGTATCACGGTACCGACACAGTCACCATCGGGGATGGAAGGTCCATTCCCATTGCTCATTCAAGCACGGGACTCTTTCCCACCCTGTCTCATAAGATTTATCTATTATAACTTCTTCATATTCCCTCAATTTCCCATAATATTCTTTCTGTTTCTAACTTAGTTAAGGACAATCGCACATCTAATACTTTTGACTCTGCTGGCTTTGTATTTAAGGATCTGATGACCAACAAAATGCTGCTCAAAGTGTAGGGACGGGTTGTACCAGATTTCATCCAAGCAAAGCAAAGCCTCAACCATCGCCCTATCTATTGCTCACACCACATCGAAGGACTGGCACAATCGTCTCGGACACCCACATCAATGTGTTCTGCAGCGCATCTCGCGCAACAATCCTACATTGCATATACCAAACTCTTCTCTTGTCTGTGCTCCCTGTAAAATGTGTAAATGTCATAAATTAGCTTTCAAAATTTTTGAAAACCAAAAAAGAAACTCCTTTGGAACTCATTCACTCGGATGTGTGGGGACCTTCTCCGGTTACCTCTGTTGGTGGAATTTTGAAAATATATTTTGAAAAATATTAGTTTTTTTCGGGGATTTTGAAATTGAGATTTAATTCTAATTCCAATGTCGAATCAACCAGTTAGAAAAATTATATCACCCCGAAGGATGAAAATAAAATCTCATAGCGGCGTTCAGACTTAGAATTATGGAACTCATTTTAAATATCATGATCGAATTCTAAAGAAAAATTTCATATGGCCTCGAGGGAAAATAATGAAATTTAACTAAATATCCAATTATAATATTTAAGAAATATGATTGTCGATTTCACATCCAAAGACTTATCAGAGAAGGTTATATCTCCCCGAAGGGAGATAACACCATTCAATGATAATCCTCCTAATGTAATAACGACAATCATTTTTTTACCTTTTCCTAAAGAAATCTAATAAGGTTTTGGAAAATCAATTTTAAAATCAGGTGCATGTGTGGTTCCAAATCTCCTACGAGCGCAAGCACTCGTAGTTAATTATATCATAGGTAGATAAAATCTCCTACGAAAACTCCCGATTAAAATGGTGGCAGAATTTCATTAGATTTTCTATGAGTGATATCAAAAAGAGAGGAATTTTGGAAATTCAACAGGGAATGGGTCAAAATTGAACAGTTATTAACGGAGTTAAAGGAGGAAAGGTAGGGGACACTTTGAGATTCCGGAACCATCCGGAAGTGTCCCAACTTAATCTAAGTGTGAGGCTTTATATTTTAGGATCAAAATGATATTTAATTAGAATTGAACATTTTATTAGAAATTTGGGGATTAGATTCCCGAAATTTGGGGTCTTATAATCAAAGATCTGCCCTGGATCCTAAATCTATTTTGGACACTGCTGGACCAAAGTCGTTCGAACCTAACTAATGCAATGTAGGACCTGGACTTTGTTGAGTCTAGTAAATAGGATGTTAAGCCTAACTAAATGTCCCAAGGCTAACCAAGAGGGGGGGTGAATTGGTAATTTAAAAATTATACTTCTACTCTTGGATTTTTACAAAACCTTTTTAATTATTAATGCAAGTTAAATTTAAAGTTTAAAAAATAAACTTTTCAACCAGAGTAAACAACTTGCAATGAAATTAAATGCGGAAGAAAAATAAGAAAGAACACACCAGATTTATAATGGTTCGGCCAAAACTTGACCTACGTCCACTCCCCGGAGGCACCCTCAAAGTATTGCACTAATACCACAAAGTGACTCTCCTTTTGCCCCCACAGCAAGGCGGAGAAGCCTGTACAAAATCACTTTCATCTTCCCCGGTGCGACAGAGTAGCCGGGTTCTTTGACTCCAAAGAGATCTTCTTCTCGCCAAAATTTCCCTCAAGACAACCCTTGAATCTGATGGTACTGGAGTGCAAGTTTGCCGGAGCAATCGTGTGAATATCCTCTTCACACTCCCTTGAAATCCCCTCCAAAGATCTTCTCCCTCTCAAACTCCACCCTTTCCTCTCTCCCTTTCAAGTTCTCTCTTCTAGTTTTCTCCCAAAGAACGAAGACACAATGGTTGTCAAAGATACACTTTGTCGTCCTTTTACACTCTCCATGTGTCGGCAGAGAATCGGACCAATGTTGTTGAACTTCACTTGAGAGCCTTTGCCGGAGAAACCGTGTGAATATCCCCTCCACACTCCCTTGAAATCCCCTCCAAGGATCTTCTCCCTCTCAATGATCCCTCTCAAGAGAAAACAACTCCAAAGGTACTTGTAATAGTTTCTAGGACTCCTTATATTGAAAAGACATGAAAAATCGTCCAAAAAACTGCTAAAATTATGTTTTTCTGCGCACCGGATCGTCCCGTACGAACCATTTGTTCATTTGTACGAACCAATTTCGTCCTGGACGAAATTGGTTCATCCCGGGACGAAAAATTTTGTCCGGTACGAACAGTTATATCAAAAGTTAGTTCCGAAAACTGCAGAACATTGCCAGAAACTGCCATAGTCGATTCCCTTCGTCCTGGACGAACTGGACTTCGTCTGGACGAAATTTTTACAGTGAGAAACCCGTGTTGGGATGAAAAATGATTTCGTCTGGACGATTTTTCCTTAGAAAATTTTTCCAGTTCAGTTCCTGTCCATTCCATTGCTCTTACAAGCAGATAACTGATCTGATCGTCCTGTACGAACAATGTTCGTCCCGTACGATCAGTACAAAAACTTTTTCAAGCTCTCCTTTAAGTGTGTGTAAATTTATTCACTCAATTACAATCACTCCCTCTCAAATTTAATTCAAATAAAAAGTACAAGCTTCAAATTCATAAAGTATCTCATGCTGAATCTAATTTGAAATCTTCGTAGTCTGGGATTCAATTTTTTTGAAATATTAGTACACACAAGAACAAAAACAAATCTTCCAAAAAATGTTAGGAGATAACAACACATAAAATAATAATATTTGGAATCATCAAAACTATACAAGTTGCAAGAATGTAAAATTTGAAAATAGCAACTTTCCTAACAATCTCCCCCTTTTTGATGATGGCAAAACAATTATTGTTTGTATAATTTGAAATTCTAAGAATCTCCTAAACTCCCCCTGAAATGATGAACTCATGAAAATAAGGAGGCATTTATAAAAAAAATTATTTTTCAAAATTTTTATACAACACAAAACAACATGAAAGACAAAACAAAAACAATCAAACATACATATAAAAACATACGATTAAACAAATAAAAAAACATAAAAATACACAAGACACGAATACACAAGACACAACAAACAATTTCTCCCCCTTTTTGACAACATCAAAAAGTGAAGAAGAAAAAGACTAGAAATATAAGCAGACATATGAAAATCATTTAAAATTTTAACCTTTAAAATGATTGACATAAGTTATGCAAATAAAATTAAAACATTAGTCAAATCATAAAATTAATAGAATTTAAGAAGAGATATAACATAGAAACTAAAAAGAATCAATCAACACATGATTATATTTAGACATTTAAGATAGAGAAAATCATTGTAAAAATGATGATATAAAAAATTTTATATTTCTTATTTCAATATCTAATATTAATGTACATAAGATCAATTTGAATTAAGAGATTAAAAAATTAAGAAAAGAAATAACTACCACATGTGGCGCTTTGCGCATCTTTTTCAATTTTGTGGCACATTTTTGTGTATCTTTTCACTTGTTGGGCTTATTTTGTGCCTATTTTTCACATTGCAAATATTTACGCATTTCTTTTGATTTTTGTACATTTGTACAATTTTCAAGAGTAATTGTATTCTTTCCAAAATCAATAATCTAAAACTTCAAATCTTTCTAAGTGCATAAATATTAATTGATAAGTGAAATACAAAATAAGAAAACATCACAATTGCAATAATAATTTAAAATTAATGTAGTCTAAATAAGAGACATGAAATTTATAATCTTAATAATATCAATTTATAAACACAACTTAAATTTAGAAAAATTAGATTTTCTAATGAATTCAATTTTATGTTGCAGTTCAAAGTATAGCTTGTAAGATAAAAAATTTAAGGGTTTTTCATATAGGCTAACGAACATTTCAAACGCAGAACAAAAACACTTAAACATAAAAAAAAATCTAAAGCAATAAAAGAATAGAAAAATACTAAACAAAATACAAGTACACAAACTATAAAAATCTTCATATCACATTTCAAATATCTCACAACAAGAAACATGGAATCCGATATGAAAATATCTCAAAATCATACAAAACACACAAAAATTAAAAATAGAAAAACACATAAAACAAACAAAAATAAAAATACAACTAATAAAGAACATGCACACAAAAACACATAAACAAAGGGTTTAAACATCATTTTGCTCCTGGTTTGATAATTCAGAAGCTAGATCTGCCCAGGAGATTTTTTGCTTTTCATTATTTTCCCATTTTATAATTTGCTTAGCTTTGCCCTTTTCTTTAGCAGGAAGAGTTCTCAAATTAAGGCACTGATTTTTCAGATGTCCTGATTTCCTACATCCAAAGCAAATAATACTTGAAGAAATCTGAACATTCTTACCATTTTTACCTTTATTCCATTTTTGTTGATGCTTATGCTTGTGCTTTAGTGGACTTTTCAATTTGCTTGTTAAGTCATCGCTTTCCTCACCAACTAAGCAACTTTTCTTCATGTCTTCCGCTTTTAGCATTATTGTTTCACCTGCATCCAAAAGTCTTTGACCCAAATATTACTAGTAGGCAATGAGTGAGCCAATCAAATTATCAATAGAATATTCATTCAAATTTTTTGATTCGCAAATAGCAACAACTTTGGCATCAAACTTGTCAAGTAAACAACGTAGAATTTTATTGACTATTTCAAAGTTTGAAAATTCTTTACCTAAAGCATGTAATGATGTTACAATTTGAATAAACCTAGTATGCATGTCTAAGATCGTCTCATAAGGTTTCAAGCTAAAGAGTTCATAGTCATGCATCAAAAAATTCAACTTAGATTGCTTGACTTCACTTAGTACCTTCATATGTAATGCATAAACTGTCCCAAATTTCCTTGCCGGTAGTACATGTAGAGATTCTCATATAATCTTCTGAATTTAAAGCACAGAATAAACAATTCATACATTTAGCATTTAATTCAGCATAAATTTGTTCTACTCTACTCCATTCAGAAAAAGGGGTATCAGTTTTGATTCCATCTATAATACGTGACGGTACAGAATAACCATTTTGAATCATATGCCACATTCGATAATCTATTGATTGCAAGAAAGTAGACATTCGAATTTTCCAAAAATCAAAAGAAATATTTTCAAATAAAGGTGGTCTAACAATTGAATATCCTTCTAATGTTTTACGGTTTCTAAAATTAGCCATACTCGTTTTTCAAAAAGTAATCAAAACTTATGATTTTGAAACCTTGCTCTGATACCACTTGTTGAGTCTAGTAAATAGGATGTTAAACCTAACTAAATGTCCCAAGGCTAACCAAGAGGGGGGTGAATTGGTAATTTAAAAATTATACTTCTACTCTTGGATTTTTAGAAAACCTTTTTAATTATTAATACAAGTTAAATTTAAAGTTTAAAAAATAAACTTTTCAACCAGAGTAAACAACTTGCAATGAAATTAAATGCGGAAGAAAAATAAGAAAGAACACACCAGATTTATAGTGGTTCGGCCAAAACTTGACCTACGTCCACTCCCCGGAGGCACCCTCCGAGTATTGCACTAATACCACAAAGTGACTCTCCTTTTGCCCCCACAGCAAGGCAGAGAAGCCTGTACAAAATCACTTTCACCTTCCCCAGTGCGGTGGAGTAGCCGGGTTCTTTGACACCAAAGAGATCTTCTTTTCACCAAAACTTCCCTCAAGACAACCCTTGAATCTGATGGTACTGAAGTGCAAGTTCGCCGGAGCAACCGTGTGAATATCCTCTTCACACTCCCTTGAAATCCCCTCTAAGGATCTTCTCCCTCTCAAACTCCACCCTTTCCTCTCTCCCTTTCAAGTTCTCTCTTCTAGTTTTCTCCCAAAGAACGAAGACACAATGGTTGTCAAAGATACACTTTGTCATCCTTTTACACTCTCCAAGTGTCGGCAGAGAATCGGACCAATGTTGTTGAACTTCACTTGAGAGCCTTTGCCGGAGCAACCGTGTGAATATCCCCTCCACACTCTCTTGAAATCCCCTCCAAGGATCTTCTCCCTCTCAATGATCCCTCTCAAGAGAAAACAACTCCAAAGGTACTTGTAATAGTTTCTAGGACTCCTTATATAGAAAGGACATGAAAAAACGTCCAAAAAACTACTAAAATTATGTTTTTCAGCGCACCGGATCGTCCCGTACGAACCATTTGTTCATCTGTACGAACCAATTTCATCCTGGACAAAATTGGTTCGTTCCGGGACGAAAAATTTTTTCCGGTACGAACAGTTATATCAAAAGTTGGTTTCGAAAACTGCAAAACATTGCCAGAAATTGCCATAGTTGGTTCCCATCGTCCTGGACGAACTGGACTTCGTCTGGATGAAATTTTTACAGTGAGAAACTCATCCTGGGATGAAAAATGATTTCGTCTGGACGATCATTCCTTAGAAAATTTTTCCAGTTCAGTTCCTGTCCATTCCATTGCTCTTACAAGGAGATAACTGATCTGATCGTCCCGTACGATCAGTACAAAAACTTTTTCAAGCTCTCGTTTAAGTGTGTGTAAATTTATTCACTCAATTACAATCACTCCCTCTCAAATTTAATTCAAATAAAATGTACAAGCTTCAAATTCATAAAGTATCTCATGCTGAATCTAATTTGAAGTCTTCGTAGTCTGGGATTCGATTTTCCTGAAATATTAGTACACACAAGAGCAAAAACAAATCTTCCAAAAAATATTAGGAGATAACAACACATAAAACAATAATATTTGGAATCATCAAAACTATACAAGTTGCAAGAATGTAAAATTTGAAAATAGCAACTTTACTAACAGACTTACCCCGGCCTAGATTGGGGAGCCAGCTAACCACCTAATCGATTTAAAATACATGAGTCCGGTCTTTTATGAAAGAGTGGTAGGGACGTTATATTTAAAGTTTTGGAGGGTTGGGCCGACATCTAAAGATTCTCCTAATTGGCCCCTTTTACTTATGTTGGGTGTAAAATGCTAAGGACTATACAATTAAAATTTTGACTCTTTTAGCGTGTTTCTAATGCAATGTGTGCTGGTTAACAGTCTCAAATAAAAAATGCTTGAAATTTTAAAAACAGGCTTAGAAAATAATTTTTTAAAAGACTGGACTTCCCCAGGTCCGGCACCTCGTCCTCATAGGTCAGACTATCCAGACTCTACCCGCAGGCGGGGAAGGGTCTAAAACAAGGAAAGAGTAATGCAGAAATATGCATGCGACCCCAGGGTCGATCCCCGGCTAATTCCCTAGATTCGTTATCTTTCTATGTTATTTAGACTCACTAAAATTTTAGACTTTAAAGTTATGAGTATAAAAATTTTCACTCCCTCACGAGTCTCACTTATCCAGGCGAAAACAAAAGCGGCACACAAACGCCAAAAAACTAAGAAAAATAAGCAGTCCTAAAGGTAATCAATTCATCACATCAAATATTAAATTAATTAATCAATAAATGTCCATATGCAAAGTTGTCTTACTTATTACAAACCAGAATTTTGTAGAAAGTAAAGTGACCGGGCAACACTGACAACAACCCGGGTTCTAAACCTAGTAATGACGCAAGTAGTTTTGAGTGGGATATTCTCAATCTTCAAGTCATCAATCTTGTTCTTCTTTGGGCTCCTTTTTCTTCAAGCTCCTTGGATTATTCGTAGCAGACTACCCAAATGGATAAGGGGGCACTTCCTTTAAAAGGAAGGCCACTCTTTCCCCTTTGGGTAGGGAAGAAATGTGGCCCAAATTTGGATCTCCAAATAAAAAAGGTCTACTCCCCCAAGGGGCATCCTTTTCTCTTCGGAGTCCAAGCTTTGGACCTATATATCCTAGCTCAAAAGTAACTTTCACAACACTTAATAATTACACAAATTATACTTTTTTTTAAAAAATAAAATCTATACTCACCTACAGGGTTATCCTAAGAAGTTAATAAATAAGAAGCGGTTATTCCCAAGCAATTATATATATGCAGAAAATAAAGTAAACACACTGGTCACGCTCTTTTTATTTGGGGGCTTTAGCAGCTGAAGCACATGTGCAAACATTTATAACAATTTATATTTATTATTAACTTAGCCCCCCCTTTTATTGCCCTACATGAGCGTGGCCACCTGCAGAAAACCGTGTGAACATTCAGATCGTACCTAACCTAAGGGTAATATAGTCGCCAAACACATTAATCCATCCACAGAGTACAGAAAAGTAAGCAGACACAGCAAAGCAATTTCATCCACAACATGTAGTGAAAACTACGAAAAATTTGGCACACAGCAGTAAAGTAAACACCGGCCTAACCTAGATCTAGAGTTGGTTGTCCTAGCAAACTATCTAAAGTGTGTGTAAAAGGTCGTGTGGCTGGGGTAGGTCCTAAAGTGGGTGATTTGTTAAAGTTGTCTAAAAGCCTGGATTTATTAAGGCTTAAAAGGAGAATTTAGGTTAATGTTTAAATATTAATATATTAAGAATTTTAGTTAAATATATTTTAAAAGTTAATTGACTACTACCTTTGTTTCACACCGAGGCCGTGAAGTTTATTTCACCTTCCTTGGGGCTAAGCTAATAGCCTCGTAGGCCTGGGTTACCCAGTAGTAATTGGGGTTGATTAAGTTACTTAAATTGGTTGGAATTAAAGGAGTAGATTGATATTAAGGGGAGTTGGTTGTTGATTTTAATGGATTAGTTGACAGTTTTATTAATCAAATTAGAAAATTCTGGAATTTTTGGGGAGTTAGTGAGTTTTGAGGGTTATCCGGGTAAGTAAACTAAGGGGTCAAATTTTGGTTTTTAGAATCAAAGAAAAATTTGAACGTTTCAGATTTTTAATAAATACTAGACCTCATTATGAGCTGTTAGACAGGTGGTACACTAAATTTGGAGTTTTCTATGAAAAGTTATGATTTTTAGAAGTTTTGACCCGATTTTAACCTAGGGTTGACCAAAATGTTGACTTTTTGATTTTGACCAGATTGGGGTTTGAAAATTTTGGAAAATACTAGATTTTAATTAGAGTCATTTTCCACTGAGTTTGATTGATTTGGAATTTTCTTCAATTAATTATGAATTATTGAAGATTTGGGTATTTAATGGATTTTGGAAATTGTTTAATTAAAAGCCTTTTTGTGGTTTTGCTCCAAATAAGTTTCCAACTTCTTAAAAATACCTCCAAAGGTCAGGAATAACCTAAGGAGGGATTCCCAAGTGTTTGGACAATTTTTTGGATTTTTAATTATTAGAATTTTAATAACTACCAAAATATGACTCCAATAAACATGTAAGAATTACTGGAGGTCAGATATATGCTTAAAAACATTCATGCCAAATTTCAGACAAAAATAACTTACGTATATTTAATTAAAAATAAAACATGTTTTACTGTATTTTTGAAATTACTAATAAAATAATAGAAGACACATCTTTATATTATTTTTAAAATAAAATGGACAAGAATAGGAACATATTGATATATTGTACACATTTTTTGGTTTTATATTGTATTTATTATGATTTTTTGAAGTTCTGTTAATTAAAATGAATTTAAAAAAATTTATTTTATATATAAAGCAAACGGCAGCGCCGGCGGGACAGGTGGCGTGCTCGGGTTCGCGAGATCGAAATCGCGTGACGACGGGGACACGCGTCGGCCGTAGACCGCTTCACGCAGTTTCACTTAACCACGTCAGCGGCCTGCGAAGACCGTTGGATTAGCCGCGGGTTTGATCTAACAGCTGGAATCGCATCCCGTCGTTTGATCTTAGCAGAAGAAGATCAGACGGCGGGGGTTTGATCCCGCAATTCCGAGCGGACAACCTTGATTTTGTCATACGATCGGTCGAACGCAAAATCGAATACACGGGCGAACTAAGGCGCGGAGCGGCCAGATCTGAACCTTTGATCATGTGATCAATGGTCCAGAAAACGTACATCTGCAGCAGACTATGAATGATGCCCTAGAATTCATTTTTTGGCTCGTTCATTCGATCGGGTGGATGAAATCACTCGAAATTTTAAACTCAAGATGAATACGTGAACATAAACGGTGGGGAAACATTCGTTTGGTCTAAAACACCCTACATGCTAAGCTAATTAAATCCATATAATGTGAGCTAGATCTAAGGTTTTGAGGGATTATACTGTTAAATCTTTGAAATCTCTGGATGGATGAGCTTGTAGACTGTCCAAGTGTAGATTCCTAGTACAAAACCGAGCTCGAACACGCCTGGATCGACCACTACAAGCCTGGAACGGACTAGGTGGTGGACTCGTTGGAGAACTCGTCACTGGTGACGTGCAACCACTTGGATTTTATAGTGGGAATGTAGATAAGGCCCTAAGGAGCTAAAACGAACAAGGATCTTGCTCAGGGAGACTGGAATGAGTGAGAGAAAGTATGTTCTTCCAATGCCCTCAAAATCAACTTTTTCCCTATTCAAATGGTCTGGGCTAGTTTGGATGGCTGTGATGCATCAGGAGCTTCTCTCTGATGAAGGACAAGTGTCCCAAGCTGTTAGGTGACAGGGAGAAAGGCTGGAAAAGGCCCTCTAACCATTGGTTAGTTCTTTTGAGGTGGGGGGGACCACTGCCTTTTAAGGCTAAACCAAGGGCTGGGCTTGGTTAGGGAGCCTATTAGAGAGCTTTGGGATATTAAAGGGTCGGCCTAAGGCAGCCTAAATTAAGGGAAAGTGGGATAAAGGCTGATTATGACCTTTTGGAAAGGTTTAAGCCTTTGGTTTGACTGTGTTGACCAGTCAACAGGTCAAGGGAGGCTGAGGTGGCATGGAGGGAGTAGGAGCAGCCAATGGGAGAGCCCCCAAGCCTAAGGGAAGTATGCTTGAGGTCAAAAGATAATGTTTGACTAATTCAAAGAAGGAATTAAGGCTTTATTGACTTGTTTTGACCAGTAAACCAGGTCAAAATTGATGATGTGGCATTTGAGGAGGTAAAGGGTCATTTGAAATAGTTTGGTCAAGGGTCAAAAGTCAAGGCTAGGAGAAATATGAGCAAATACCATCAAAATTTGATCAAGAATTGAGGGTTGACTTGGTCAACTCAAGTTGTATTGGGTTGACCAAGTGTGAAGTGACACTTGAGTCTCATCCAAGAATTGATTCGAATAGGTAATAGGGGTTGAAGAGCTCAAATGGGTCAATTTGACCCATTTGACCCCTTAAGAGCTAATGGGTCAACCTAGGTTGACTGGGTCAACCTCCCAAGGGGTGAGTCTGGGCTGGACAGGTTTGAAAAGATATTTGGATACCATTGGAGGTGGTCTCCAAGTCTGGGGAAGTTAATTCAGTCAAAATGCCGGTTTTGACCCTTAAGGGCCTGTTTGGTCAACCTAGGTTGACTTGGTCAACCAGGTTGACCCAGGGTCTGGATTTGGGTCCAATAAGTTTGGTTTGACATTTGAAACTTGTTGGAAATGGTTCCAAGCAATTTGGAGTTCATTTTGGTTGAAATGGGTATTTGAGCCCCATAGGGGTATTTTGGTCATTTTGGCCCCCTGGTCAGCTAGGGGTCGAAATGGGTCTAGAAAAATGTAGTTTACTGCTCAATGGGTCAGGATAAAAGGTTTGAAAGTGATTGGAGGCTTTTTAGAAAGCTCCAAGGTCAAAATCTACTGGGCAAAAGGTTCAGTTGCATAGAATGTAAATATCTGAAGGTTTTATAGCCTTTGGATTTGGATTAAGTTTATGGGGTTAGAGTCCTCCAAATGAGCTCAAATTTGGAGGGTTGGCATTAGAAACATGTCACATCAACATGCAATTGACATACCCTGAATCAGATGTCAATTGACTGGGTTTTAAGGTGGTGGAAAAATCACCTAGGAAGGGCTTTAGGACCTAAGTCTTTAGCCTAAGGATTCTGGGTTTGGATTGAATTAAGATTTTAATTGAGCCTAAGGGCTTGGAGCTAAGAAGATCCTAGGATCTAGGACTCATGGAGGAGTTGAGAGTGACCTCATACAGAAATGAGGTCAACAACCTCGCATTAGGGATTTAGATATTATGTAATTTTTGTTGATGATTTTTCACATTTTACTTGGCTTTTTTTGCTTATGTTCAAATATGAAGTTACCAAAGTATTCATTAATTTTGCTACATTTATTGAGCGCCAGAATAATCATAAGATCAAAGCTATCGGAACGGGCGGAGGTAGCTAATATATTAATCAACAATTCAAAAACTTCATGTAAACTATGGGCATTCATCATCAAACATCTTATCCGTACACGCCAGAGCAAAACGGGCTTACTGAGTGAAAGCACTGACACATCATATACACAATAAGAACACTTCTTCAGACGGTATCTATACCCCACTCATATTGGCCCAATGCTATCTCCACTGCCATATATCTTATAAGCAGGCTACCGTCTACCACCACCAACAATATCTCTCCACTTCAACTAATGTTCAATATTACACCACCATATGCTCACCTCAAAACTTTTGGCTGTGAATGCTTTCCACTATATCCACCTCATTCGCTCACTAAATTGTATCATAACTCTTATTCCTGCATATTCATGGGCTATTCAGACAATCAAAAAGGCTATAAGTGCATGAATCATGAAACTAATCGTATATTCATATCTCGTCACATTTAATTCAATGAATCCTCTTTTTCATTTCAGCACAAAAAGTCCACAATCAACCCAAACGTTCCTGCTCTGACTACACCTTTCCTCATACCTGTTTCCACGATTCAATCTTCCAAACCACCCTATCATACATCCCCTAGTACTACTCATAACTCTGATATCACTCATCATATCACTCAGCCACCTAATCTTCCTGACAACCCATCCACCAATACCAACCAATTGCTTACATCGCCAGAGCAACAAGAACCTTCTCCTACTAAACATCATATGATCACCAGTTTGCAAACAGGTTCGCTCAAGCCATCTTGTAGGTTCAATCTGCTTCATCACGGATCTTTACAATCTTAGTTCAAGTTCATAGAAAAGTGAAATAAACCTCATGACTCCGGTGAAAAATAATAATAGTAACCAATCAACCTTTAAAATACATTCTAAATTAAAATTTAATATATTAATATTTAAACTCAGACTAAATATTCCTTTTAGCCTTCAACAAACACTAAAAAATTTAACAAACTACCCAGTCTATGACATATCCAAACCACACAGCTTAAAACACACACTTACATGGTTTGTTAGGAAAATAGATTCTAAATCTAGGCTAGGCCGATGTTTACTTTTCTACTATTGTATGCCAAGTTTTTTGAGATTTTTAGTGCATGTAAAAATTGATTGATTGATGTGTTTATTTATTTGATGCAATCTGTGAAATGATATGATGGGTGTTAGATTACTATTATTTTATGAAAGATATGATTTCTTATTCTGTTTTTTGCAGGTGGTCATGCTCATACATTGCAAAAATAAAAGGGGAAAAATAAAGCTTTAAATGGTCGAATTTTTTGCATGTGCTAAAAATACTAAACATTGTTTGAATTAAAAGAGCATAGTCAAGTGTGTTTATTTATTTAATTCAATATATATAAAAGAAAATTTTAGACTCCCTATATAGTTATCCTAAATAATTAAATAAGTATATTTTTACATCCCAAGTAGTTATATATATATAACTACTTGGGATGTAAAAATATACTTATTTAATTATTTAGGATAACTATATAGGGAATCTAAAATTTTCTTTTATTATTGATCATGTAATATAATTTGATTAAGTTAAGATTTACGAAAGTAAGTCTGAGTTGGGATGCTACATTCAACATGGTATCCAAAGAGAAGAGAACATCCCTTAGGGGAGAGTTCTCTTTCATTTGGAGATCCAAGTTAGGATGACTTTGATATCCAAAGAGAAAAGAAAATACTCTTTCGGGGAGGAGTTTCCTTTCATTTAGATGTCCTAACTCGATGAATCCAAGGAGCTCACAGAAGGATGAAGAGTGAAGATAGAAGAGGATTACACTCATAATCACTTGCATCGTTCCTAGGATTAGAATCTAGGTTATTGTCAGTAGTACCCGACCACATTTAATTATTACAAACCGTGAGTTGTATAATTAAGTGGCACTTACTACATAGACATTTACTTTATTTAATTTAATTAATTTGAATTATTGAGTGATTTACTTTGTTACACATAGGATTTTCTACTTTTCATAGTTTCTTTTCTTGCATGCTGATTTTATTTTATCCTGTATAATATCGGAGGCTCAGGAGGAAATGTTAAAAATATTTTTCTACTTAAATTAAATATTTTTTTAGGAAAATATAGAAATTCTAACGCTCTAAGAAGTAAGCTCGGGGCTACCGAGGATTTTTCATGCATACATACTAGAATCTTCTCTACCTTATTAAGTACCTCCTTAAAAGAAAAAGTACCTCTTCACCTGCGGGTTCTGACAGGCCACCTGACCTATGAAGGTGCACTCTTGTTAAGGGGATATTCTGCAAATTTTAGGATAAAATTATTTTTAAGCCTGATTTTAAAATTACTTCATATAAATTCATGCATTTCATCGAGTCAATTAGCATGCATTGCATTAAAAATAAATTTAAAAGTATTTAAAATTTTAATTGCATTTTTAAAACATATTTACCCTACATAAAGTCAAAGGGCTGATTAGGATTCGCTCTAAATATTAGCCCAAACACCTCAAAACTTAAATTAACATCCCACCACTCTTTTATTAAAGACCAGACTCATGAATTTTAAATTGTTTAGGTGGTTAGCTGGCTCCTCAATCCAGGTCGAGATAAATTCAGGTTTTGCATTGCACTAACTAGATTCAGGTCACTATTGTCTAATGCCCAATTTGGATTTATGATCCGGGGCAGATTCAAAATCCTAAGACTCCAACCTCCGAGAAAACAATCCCATTTTTTTAATAAAACGATCAACTCAAATTAAAACATCTCTCAATCAAAGCTTAAAGCCCAACACATAGGATAGGTCGAGATGTTTATGAAGTTTTTCAGAATCCCAAAACACATCCTACCCTTCATCCTTTTATCTCCAAAATAAGTGCTCAACTTTAATCCAATCCCGATTGATAATTCCAAGCTCACCTCCTTTGATATCAATCCTTAATGATCCTCAAAATAAAATTTATGTTGTATTCTAATCGAGAGTATTCATAGGAAATTCAACCTCCCTGCGATGTAATTAACTATAAGGGATTGCTCTCGTAGGAAATGTAAAGCCCACATCTACTTTTCAAAATTGATTTTCAAATCTCAATTAGTCTTCTTTTGGAAAAGTCAAAATCAATGACGATCATTATCATCATATTCAAACAATCGATAAATAAATGATATTTTCTTCATTTGGGAAGATATATCCTTTCATATCAAGATTTTGAATATAAAATTAATGATCTTTCATCCAGATTATAATAGTTAAATACATATATAACGTCATTTTGACCTTTTGGAATCAGTTGTAGTTCTTTCATGAATTTGACTATTATAACCCAGATGAAATTTTCAGTTTCATTATCTAAACCCATTAGGGAATGATATCTTTACCTCCCGGGCCAATCTATCATTTATAATAACATGTTCGATTCCATAACTAAAACTCCAGAAATTAAATTCTCGAAGAAAATTGATTTTTCAAAATCACTATTCCAAAAATTTCCAACCCAAACAACTCTGCTATAAGTACTCTTCATGTTTATGGCTTGTGTGTTTACTGAAGTTGAGACCAAGTGCTGGATTATTTATATTGGAGATTATTTAAAAGACATTAGAAAGAAGCTGTGATGTTTGAATTACAAAACTCTATATTTCCTTATTGGTGGCCTTGACGTTGGCGTTGGGTTTAATAAAATCTTATTTATAGTTTCTGTAGTTGACGACGAGAAAATTATAAGACAGCTCTAAAGAAAGAAGCTTGAAGTGAGCAGTGCAAGCGCAACATAGTTTCACAACTTAAATGCACTCATTACTTTGTGAGATTACATGGTAACTTTCACTCTCTTCATAGTGCTTCGTTATGGAATTGAGATAGGGACTACGTGCTGACATGGGAGTCTCTCAAAAGTGTCTTATGCGATTTTTTTTTAATGTGTAGTAAGCCTCGGAGAATTGATAAATTGGTTAAGACCCTTCAATTGCATTCATTTTCTTGACCTGCCACGTTGAGAAATGTAGTCTAGGGTTGATCTCAAGTCAATGCTATGAGGCATAATTGCTACCGGAACAAGCATCTACTTTTGCATTTTTAATATTAATTTGGGAGAGCAACGCCTAGGAGATACATAATTTACTTCATGAAATATTCAAAAGGTGGAAAAGATTACAGAACCATGCATGAAATAAGAAGGTAATTTCTATACTAAGAAATAATAACAGACAAACAGTAAATATGTTCAAAGATATAATATAATTACTCTACCATCATCTTGTAAACGTAAGCATATGATTAGATTGTATGGTCTATAAATATTATACTGCAGTATGATATGAGATATACAAGAAATCAATTTCCTCATTTGTCATGTTGCTCTTTATGGTATTAGAGCAGGACTGATTCTCCCGTCTCTTGAATTTTTTTTTTCCCGCCAATGGCGAACTCGTCTTCATTGCAAACGCCAGAACATCAACAAAGGATCTTCGAAGATCACTGCAGTATACCAGCGGCTCTCAAGTTCGTCATCTCAAAAATCAAGATTATCATCAACACGCAGCTATCGCCAGAAAATTACTCAGTCTGGAAATCATATGCCCTGAAACTTTTGAAGGTTAATGGCTTTGCTAAT
The DNA here is from genome assembly GCA_016618105.1 of Dendrobium huoshanense. NCBI lineage: Eukaryota > Viridiplantae > Streptophyta > Magnoliopsida > Asparagales > Orchidaceae > Dendrobium > Dendrobium huoshanense. Next base: position 69,225,614 of record CM028344.1, on the reverse strand, counting down.
TTTCTGCTCTCTTCAGTTTCCCCACCTCCTCGTCTTCGTCAAAGCTCAGATTGAACGATAGAAATCAATCTAAAATATAACGAATGGATGCTCATATCAGAATATTGCAGCAGCTATATACTCGACTCTGTCTCTGGCGATCCTTCCGTATGTCATAAACCTGGAGTCATGTTCGGACATTTGGAGTACCATTGAACGTCGTCTTCAATCTTTGAACAGATCAAGAGTTATATAGCTCAAGAATGAGCTTCATAATATCCAAATGAAGAATCTAACAATGTCTTAGTATCTCACATAGATCTAAACCATTGTGGACAACATTGCAGCGGCTAGATCAACTGTTGATCAAGAAGACATCATATTGTACATTTTAAATGGCCTTCCATAGACATATCAAGCTTTCAAGACCTCAATCCGCACAAAACTTTATCCAATTAGTCTTGATGATATGTACTCTCTGTTAATGAGCGAAGAGGTTAACTTACAGGCTGATTCTGTATAGAAGGTCTCCATTACATAATCTCTATTGCGCTGTATTCATATCGTAGTCGTGGAAGAAGGGGCCGGGGTCAAGGCAGTCAACAAGCAGGAAGAACAACATCATCTCCTGGTAGAATTTGTCAAATTTGCAACAAGAAAGGTCACACGGCAAATAATTGTTGGCATCGTCTGAACATGAGCTATACTCCATCAGAGACTGAACAAAAAAAATTCGTCTGCCTCAAGAGCTATGGTTGCCACAAATGAAAATGTCTATCCGGATTGGTATCTGGATTCAGGAGCTTCTGCCCATCTTACACACTCATTGGACAATCTGTCGCAAGCCACACCATACACTGGTAATGACAATATTATTATAGATGATGGTCGATCTCTTCCCATTGCATACTCTAGCAATGGTATCTTACCCACACCCCATCGTAAGCTTCAAATTTCTCCTCTTTTTTATATATCGAAACTATCAGACAATCTTCTATCTATTTCTAATTTAATCAGAAATAATAATGTATCTGTTTGCTTTGATGCATCTGGATTTGTCATAAAGGATGTGATGACAAATCAACATCTGATGTCGGGTCCAAGCCATAAAGGTTTGTACCCCATCAGACTTGGTGTTTTCTCTAGAAGAACATCAGCACTCACAACAAATCGACAAACCTCATCCCTCTGGCATCAAAGGCTGGGACATCGGCTTGATCACACTCTACATATAGTTTTAAACATAAAAAAACCTCTTCGTAGACCTACTACTATCATTGTATGCAATAATTGTAAGGTCTCAAAATGCCACAAATTGTCTTTCTCTAAATCCTATTCTAGATCTTCTAAACCCCTAGATATCATACACTCAGATGTTTGGGGACCATCCCCGGTTATGTCTAATCAAGGATTCAAATACTATGTGATATTTATAGATAATTTTTCACGCTTTACATGGGTGTTTCCTATGCTCTATAAATTGGATGTGTGTTCAATTTTCATTCACTTCAAAAACTTTGTTGAAAAACAAACATCTCAAACTATTAAATGCCTAAGATTTGATGGAGGGAAATAATTTGTCAAATCTTCGCTCACAAATTTTCTTATATAACATGGTATCAAACATCAGATTTCATGTCCCTACACACCAGAGCAAAATGGATTGGCTAAAAGAAAACATCGCCATCTCATAAAAACAACAAGAACTCTCATGCATACTGCATCTATTCCTCGCTCTTTTTGTCCTGATGTTGTACTTACTACTACATATCTCATAAATAGACTTCCATCCAAAACCATGGCATCAAGCTCTCCTCTTCAATTATTGTTTCAAAAATAGCCTGATTACTCATTTATGAAAGTATTGGGATGCGCTTGTTTTCTGTGGCTGCTACCAAATTAGCAAAACAAACTGGAACCTCATTCAAAAATTCGTGTTTCTTGGCTATTCTGGCATCTCAAAAGGGTATAAATGTCTAGATCTGAATACAAATAAATTATACATATCTAGACATGTTACCTTTGATGAAAATTTGTTTCCATTTAAAGATGTTTCATCCAATATCATCTCATCTAATACAGTTAAAACTACATCACAACTTCGCATTTCCAACTCTACAATCTCCTCTCAACAATTGCATTCTACTAGCTCTACCACAACCTCACCACCTATCAACTTACCTCCACCTGTAACTGAAGTGAGTGATGCACCAAATCAGTTACTTATACATATTTTAAATGAAGAAAAGGCTCCGATATCTATCGTGAATCCCACATCTATACCTCCACCAGCAAATTCCATTCAATCACATCATCCTATGACAACCATATTCAAATCTGGAGCACTCAAACCAATACAAAAACTTAATCTACTTCACATTCAGGAGTAGTCTGATACATCTCCTCCACATTATCCAATCACCTATTCTGAAGCCATCAAATTACCTCATTGGAGAACGACAATGAATGAAGAATTCATTGCGCTACAAAAGAAAGGAACATGGCAATTGGTTCCACCTCCTGATAAAACTCTTATTATAGGGAGTAGGTGGACATTCATGACAAAATTTCACTCTAATGGATCTATTGCTATATTTAAAGCATACTAGTGACTCAACGTAATCATCAAGAGTATGGCATCAACTATCTTGAGACATTTAGTCCAATGGCTAAATTTCCTATAATTCGAACCATTTTAACTATTGCTCTAATCAAAAACTGGTCATTACATCAATTGGATGTTACAAATGTCTTCTTACATGGTCAACTTAATGAAGCCATTTATATGAAACAGCTAAAAGGCTTCAAAGATAACGAGTATCATCACCATGTTTACCTTCTAAAGAAGGCCATCTCTGACCTCAAACAAGCACCAGGGCAATGGTTCAACACATTTTTCATTTATCTCAAGTCTCTAGGATTTATAAAAGGCAAAACAGATTCATCATTGCTCATCTTCAACAAAGATAGCATTCAAATTTATCATGTGGTATATGTGGACGATATATTGCTCACCGGCAATGATCCCTCCATGATTGCAACAATTATTCAGAATTTAAGCAATAGATTCGCAATGAAGCACCTAGGAATTGTGAGCAATTTTATCGGTATTCAAATAGTCAAAGCAGAGCATTCATTTTTCCTATCTCAAGAGAACTATGGAAATAATATTCTCAAAATAGCAGGCATGAATAGTTTCAAATCACTAGCAAATCCAAGCTATACAAAGCCTCCGAAAATTACAACAGAATACTTGACTATATATGATCAACAAACATACAGACAACTTACAGGATCATTACAATATCTAACTATAACAAGACCAGACATTTCTCATGCTATCAATGTGCTGTGTCAATATATGCATAATCCAAATAATCAACACATGTATTTACTCAAAAAAATTCTCAAATATCTCAAAGGCACAACATTGTTTGGTCTTCCTATCTGATGTAGTGGATCGTCGGAAGACTCGACTTGCAAGAAGGATTTCGGTTTCCCAATCCAGGGAGGAAGAAGAAGAAAGCTTCAAAAGCTTCAAAGAGTATATTATATCATTCAATAATTCAAAACCTTACATTAGCTAACTATTTAAAGAGGAAGATAGAACTATCTAGAGCAAGGAGGTAGACTAGTCCCTAAGTACAATAAAAGCTAAGATGTTCCTACATCATTTTCCCCTTGCGTAAAAAGAGCTCGACTCCGTTCGAAGCTCGCTAATTAGAAGGAAGGTAGGGTGGCAAACAAATTCCGGGATCGAAGACTTTGAATGCAGACTTCAAAATTAGTACATGAAGAGGCTTCCTGTGAATCCCTCGAAGTCTTGAAGAATCCTTTACATACTGCTCAATGTAGAGCCTAATTGTGGCACCTTCTGAGCCAGTTCCAAATAGGCGGAATACCAGCCGGAAACCTTATGCAGATAAGAAACGGATTCCCTGGTGCTTGGAGACTGAACCATCCACCAGATCCTTTTCACATAAATGATCTGGACCTGTCCTGAAGCTTTCTTCACCACGTTTTGAACAAAGGCCAGCATCCATTAAATTGCCAAAGAGTTTCCATCCAGTAGATACCTAAAAGAGTTTCAGATTTAGATTCTGTGCCACAACATCAAGAGCTACAGAGGTTGGCATGATCTTGGCAACACCATGAAGAGTGTCATAGCAAAATGTGAACTTTGGCGATGCAAGAAGCTTCCGGATGGACTCAAAATCAAAAAGTGACTTCATCAATTCCACATAATCACTGGCTGAGTCGAATACCTCCACATCATAACTTCCTTTAGGTCCGATAAGTTTTTGCACAACCTCCTCTAGCCACTTCAAATTTAGGTTGAATGCTTTAACGTCATTTCGTCGAACAGTTTGGATGCATTGCACTGAATCAACTTTTTCAGCAGCATTTAAACTAGGCATTTCCACACCTGCAATATCATCGTTCCAAATACCAACATTGTAATTCTCATATAACTCAGCCGCCATCAAATGCTGATCGTTTCTTTTAGCAATCTGATCAGCTAATGCCATAGGAATTTCTGTCCATCCACTGTCTAAGATTTTCTGTATCAGATGCCGGATGGAATTATCCCCACGTGGAATGGTTGGACTCATTGAGCCAACAGAAGATACCGGAGTCCCAGGCTCCGGTTGCCTGTGAAGCCTGTCATTTGTCTCTTGCCAAAATCTAAATGACACGCTAATCCCGCGGGAGGTGACCCGAGCATGCCGATGTACATTCAGCTCATGAGCACCCGAATTACTTCTGGAAGAAACACCATCTATGTCTGAAGAAGCCGAGAGTTCCGCATTGTCAAATAAAACCCTGCCCAAACCACTGTCCAATGACATTGACTGTCGCAGTAACTGGACAGTGGATATAAGGTCATTCTTCGAGTACTCGGAATGATCCGTGCTGGCAGCAGTGGAACTTCCTGCCGTAGTAGTGGGCCGCCAGCGATCCGGTGTTGGCTTCCGGGAGGGGGTCATGGAGCCCGCCTTGGCCTTGATGGTCTGATAGAAGAAGGATTGACCCTGGAAGGAGACGGAAAGGCTCCGGGTGGTTGTGCAGAGGACCCTCTCAGCTTCCGATCCATCTGCTGTCAAGGCGCCACGGGGACATGGGCAGGAAGAAGAGGGACGGGTCCGATTCATGGACTGAGACCTCTTAGAGGCCACGCCTTGTGACAATGTCGATGGCGTCGACGGGCGATGATTGAGGAGAGGTGAAGGAAATCGCCGGGAACAAAAGTTGGACGAAGATGAAGAATATGAGGACAAATACCTGGAGGCCATCTCCTTAGTGCGTTGCCGCCGAGATAAGCCAGCATTGTCCCTCTCGGAGGGGGTTGGGGGTCGCCGTGACAAAATTGCCGGAGGATCGATGATGTGGTTGGAATCGACGTCGAGTTGTGGTTCTGCTCAGTCCACGGGCACGAGAGCATCATTGAGCTAGATTGAGGAAAAGCGGAGGGGAAGCTCTGTCTGTGCGGCCCGTAATGGCGGATTGGGTTGACTGCCGGGTATGGGAATGTCCTCAGGCGGGTTTGGTAGTTCTGGCATACTGAAGACTTGTTCGATTGAACAATCAGCAACGTGTGTGGGTTTCTTCTGGGAAGAAAATGTCTCTGACGCTGCCTGCGGTGGAGACAACGGCTTGGCCGATGGGACAATGTTGGGGACCTTAACGACCTCCAGCAGCTTTTCTGTCCCGGTGGATTCCGCAATGGCCGTGGGATTTTGCGGAGTGGAAGGAGTTGCGGGAGGTGTGGAGAGGGAGGATGCGCCTGCAGCGACGGAGTCGTCGTCAGCGACGGTATACATTTGTTGGAACGGCTTCAGCTCATTTCTTTGGCTGTGATCAGCGACCTATTGCATCTTACGACGGGAGGAGTTGGGAGACGGATGGTGTTGAAACGGAGGGGGAACACCCCATAGCAATAGATGCTCGAGCAACGTATACTCCGACGGCGGGTCACGCCAACGCAGAGGGAGTTCGAGCGGGACGTAGTCATCAACGACGGTGGGGGTATGACGAGACTGATGGCGTCTACGTGAAGTGGACGAGGCTATCGAAGAAGAAGAAGAATGCCTCGGTATGGTTGCCGACGACATTCGCATCTTCCTTATTGACCAAAGGGTTTCGCGAATCCGATCAAGGTTTCTGTCTACCTGATCGAGCGATTTCTTCGACTGAGCTTGGTAGAAGGCGATCCGGCTTCGAGCATCATCGATAGCCCACCTTCCTTGACGTCGATCGTCGTCGACCGCCAATCTTGTTTTGCGGCTTCGATCGTCGTCGACAGCCGACCTTCTTCCGCAGCCCATCGATCTTCACAAGCTCCAGGCTCTGATACCAACTGATGTAGTGGATCGTCTAAGACTCGACCTGCAAAAAGGATTTCGGTTTCCCAATCCAGGGAGGAAGAAGAAAAAGCTTCAAAAGCTTCAAAGAGTATATTATATCATTCAATAATTCAAAACCTTACATTAGCTAACTATTTAAAGAGGAAGATAGAACTATCTAGAGCAAGGAGGTAGACTAGTCCCTAAGTACAATAAAAGCTAAGATGTTCCTACATCACTATCTCTGCCGGATCGCTAGAGCTTCGATAATTTTCGGATGCGAATTGGGCAGGAGATCAAGATACTCGAATGTCTACTTCAGGATATTGCACTTTCTTAGGCAATACTTTGATCTCATGGAGTGTTAGAAAACAAAACACGATGGCTCGGTCATCTACCGAAGATGAGTATCGAGCTCTTGCAACAACCGTTTCTAATATTATATGACTGAGAAGGCTAATGCAAGATTTTAATATTCCCATTTCGTCACCAACAGTACTCAGCTGCGATAACTCAGCTATAGCCTTGGCAAATAACTCCATTTTTCATGCTAGAACTAAGCATATAGAGATTGATCATCATTTCATTTGTGATCATATTAATTCTAGTGCAGTCACTATATATCCAATTGCTACGCAAGATCAAGTAGCAGACATTTTCACGAAGCCTTTGTCTACACCTCGGTTTCATTTGCTACGCAACAAGCTGACTATTTAAGACTATCCATCTGCTTGCAGGGGAGTAATAACAGACAAACAGTAAATATGTTCAAAGATGTAATATAATTACTCTACCATCATCTTGTACACGTGTAAGCATATGATTAGATTGTATGGTCTATAAATATTGTATTGCAGTATGATATAAGATATACAAGAAATCAATTTCCTCATTTGTCCTGTTGCTCTCTAAGAAATAAATATACGAGATGCGTAAATTAAAACTAAAATGATGCTATGGAGAGAAAGAGGAGCATTCCTATTTCATGGAATCTCAAAGCTTGTGCATTCTTAGAAGAATTCTTTATAAAATGTAAAACCGGTTTCTGGCGGAATTTCCCACTACAGAAAAATCACCGATTTACGGCAGAATTTTCCGGCGGCTTTCCGGCTGTCACGTTTCCGGCGGCTTTCTAGTGCTTTTCCGGCGGTTTTTTCTTACGGAATTTTCCGGCGGCTTTAAAAAATTTATTGAAAATGAATAAAATTTTTACTATGTAAATGATTTAACAAAAATTAATTAAAACTTATATTAACTATTTAATTAAATTTCATTTTAAAATTATTTAGTTAGTTAATTGTTATTTTATATTAAATATTATTTTTTATTTTAAATTAATTAGTTTTATTTTTTTTAAAAATTAAAAAATTAATTGCTTTTCGGTATGAATATGCTTTAAATAAATAATATTGACAAAAAAAACATATTTGCATAATTGACATTTTGATTGGTTGCTTGAAATCTAAACGGAGGAACACGGTTCGAATCTCACCGCGCGCAGACGCGGGAAGCGGGCGCACGAGCCGCGCGGGAGCCTGGCCGCTGGCGAGATGCGGGCGCGGCACCGGGGCGCGGGAGCCTGGCCGGAGCGCAGGAGTGCCTGGCCGCTGGCAGGATGCGGGCACGGCACCGGGGTGTGGGAGAGCCTGGCCGGAGCGATATGCGGGCACGGCGCTGGGGCGCGGAAGCGGGGTGGCTGGCCGGAGAGGTTTTCCTTTTTTTTTTTTAATTTGACCGGCGGTTTAAGACCGCCGGTAAGCCGCCGGACAATCTTGCCGCCGGAAAAAACCGACGGAACTTATTTTCCTACGCGGTAATTACAAAACCGCCGGAAAATGCCTAATTTCCGCCGGAAATGAGTGATTTTTCTGTAGTACCATTACAAGTATATCAAGCTTTACACATTTGTAACTTTCAAAAAGATGTCTTTTAAATATAATATAAAAACTTTTTTGAACAGCTTCTTTATGTGAGTAAATAAACAAAATACATGAATATATCAGATAGAAAATATTTTCATATTTTATATGTTCAAAGAACTTGGTTTGGTACTCTATTTTGATTGAACTTAATATAAAGAGGCGGCCTAACCCGAGCTAGTGACTTAGATTTTGTATAGGACTTTGTTATGATTTCAACTTGAGCTACATCCCTCTGATAGGGTGCATGATTGGCGTCCATTTGTATTTCTTCATAGCTAGAATGCTTCAACATTTCAAACGCCTCTTCCTTATGAGCCTTTCGGAGCAAATCAAATATGTCGATCCTTATAGAAACGATCTGCTGATAAAACATTTCAGTCTTTTCTTCAAGAAGCGGCAATATATTCTCCAACACTTGTTTCCTTCTTCTAAGCTCGCCTGCTACAGCTTTTACCGCCATTCGTCGCAAACTACTACTTCCATCTTTTTGCCATGATGATATGAGCTTCAATAAGGTCTGAGCAGCTAAATCTGTGCCTACTAACTCTTCCATTGATGCAGTTTTTTCTGATTTTTTCTTGATTTTTTTCTCTGGCTCATTGAGCAACATTGTTTGTGGTTCAACCTTAAGATTCTGGACACCTGTATTGGTAAGAGACCTAATAGTTGTAGCAGAACGAAGCACTTGAATTGCAAGAATAGACATAGCCCATGAGCTGCTCAAGGCCTTGTAGACCTTTGAGGTAACATTATCCCTGTTGTCTTGATATGCTTGTGTACGAACGTAGAGCCTCTTGCCAAATGTTCTCATCCAAGACAAGCTTTTATCCATCTTGGCACAAAACTGCTTGTCCTTGAAACGGCCAGACTCCAGTGTTGTCGCGGCCTGTTGTAGTACAGCCTTGCTTGGCTCATGCTCGCCTTCAAGACAATGGAGTCCAATGGGAATCGAGTCAAGGCAATTCTTAATGCTTTTCAATCTTACTTGAATGTTGTTGCATGCATCAAGCAATAACATAGTGCTGTCGAGGAAGCAATTGATAAACCTCCAATCTGACTCACTGCATGTAGTGGGATTGATGGCATCCATTGCAATTTTCAAGCCCATCTTCTGGGAAACCATGGAGGCGTCCAGGATCTTGAATAGGTCATCAGCGGAAATGCGTGATCCTTGAAGCTTGTGAAGGTTCTCAAGATCACATACAAAGGATTGATCGAATTCGTTCGAGAGTGGCGATGAGATGTCGGACTTGGGACTGGGGAAGGATTGTACTTTGCTATAAGTTCTCTTCATGTTCATGGCTTGCCTGTTTACTTAAGTTGAGACCAAGGACTGGACTATTTATATTGGAGATTATTAAAAAGACATTAGAAAGAAGCTGTGATGTTTGAATTACAAAACTAAATTTTTCCCTACTGGTGACCATGACGTTGGCGTTGGGTTTCATAAAATCTTATTTATAATTTCTGCATTTGACGACGAGAAAATGCATACAAAATTATATTTATTCATTTTTGACAATAAACATTCCAGGCTGTTTAGCATATATTCCTTGCTTTAGTGGAGACGGACTGTGCGCGAGCTGTGTTTAAATTCTTTTTTTTTTTTTGAATATTCTGACTTGAATAGAGTCATCTCAACCTGATCTTTTTGACTTGAATAGAGTCATCTCAACCTGATCTTTTTAATAAAGACAAGTTTGATCGAGCCACACACGATAAGCACTTCATTCATGTCACGAGTAAAATATAAACCTTGAGGAAAATGCTCTGAAAAATAAAGCCATATCTCAACACAGTATAATTGGAAAAGCCATGGCATTACAACAAACACTTTAAAAAAAGTTATTATACCACTAATAATAAATAAAAACGTAATTTCTGTGCAATTTTTTGGATTTAAATATTAATTTAGGATAATCATTATTGTGAATTATTAACTTTAAAGTTTCCATTGAATTATTTTTTATAGATATTTTGCAGTCGTAAATTCGGACATTTTTTTAAGGGTAATTTTTTTTTTCATAAAAAAAGTCGAGTTGAAATCCTTAAAAGGGATTCAAAACTCGCTATTGCTCACAAAGCAACAGTCAAAAAATAAATTTGAAACCTATTGAGTAATAGATCCCAAGCTAAATTACAAAATATCAATTAATTAAAAGTATAATGATGGTTCCAAACTCTCAAATCAACATAAAGCTCAATCGACACCACAACAATCACCTGTAAAAAAAAAAGCTGAAAGAATAAAGGAACAAAACTAACAGGCATAACTCATTGAAAAAATCATTCAAGAACACATCCTTCACAACCAAAAATGAGAAAATCTCTTTGAAGGTCCCCATTTGAATTTCTCACATAATCGGAACAATAGTAAGCAGTTAGTTAGTCCACCAAATAAGGCATTAATAAGGTAGAGAAACTCCCAAGGCACTTCATCAGCACTACAGAAATAGTGGAAACAATTAGACATATTGCCAGGAAAAGATCAAACCTGGGGACGAAGCCATACTCGAGAAGGCCCAAAGACATATGAAGAAAGCAAAAAAAATTGAAGAAGACATGAATCCCAATCAGAAAGCTACTCAAACACCCTCAACTCAAGCTAACAGCAGAGAAAATGAACAACAAAAAGGGCTGGTGAAAATAGGCCCTTATAAAAACAACTTTAAACATAAACCCAAACTAAACAACTTTAGACATAGGAGTTATTGAGAGGAAAATACTCCCAAGTGACCAAAACTAATAATAGAAATATAATCTCACTCTCACTAATTTTAAATATGAATATAAATAAAATAAGAGAAAAGATAACTCAAAAAACCAAGAGCTAACAAAAAATCAGAATATAGGAAAAGATAGGGATTGGAACCAGCTCAGAAAACAAAACCATTGAATAAAGAGAAAGCTCTATTTGTCATGATAGAAGACAGCAGAAAGTTCTACTGAGCAAAAATTTAAAATTTCATAAATTAATCACATTCCCAAGGATTGTATATAAAAATTCTGAAGCTTTATTAAACTAAAGCACTGTGTTTAGATGTTAAAATAAATTTTAGTGTATGCAAAAATTGTTACTTTTTTCAAATCCATTTGGCGAAAAGTTTTTAGAATCAACTCAAACTATTCATAATCTCGATCTCTATAATGTATAAAAAAATATTATTGCTAATTGGCATCAAGTTATTCATTGTTATATTAATGTTTTTAATGTGAATTGTTATGCTTCTTTTGTTTATGCTGCTTGTACTAGACTTAACCGTATCACTCTGTGGGAGCAACTTATTAACGTTTCTGCTAATATTAATGGTCCCTGGTGTGTGGGAGGTGATTTTAACATTATTTCCAATGCTGGTGAAAGAAGTGGGGGTAGTCGGCCGAACATTAGAGCTATGGAAGAGTTTAATTCTATGATTAATGACTGCAATCTTAATTATAATGGCTTTTTTGGTAGTCCGTTCACTTGAAATAGATCTAATATTTGGCAACAGTTGGATAGATTTCTTTTTAATAATGATTGGATGGCTCAATTTTCTGTTACTAATTTGAAACATTTAAGTAGAACTCTTTTTGATCATGCTCCTACTCTCTTAAACATTAATGTTGCTAATCAGATTGGTTCGTATGCCTTTAGATTTCTTAATATGTGGTTACTTCATGCAAACTTTAAAGATGTGCTTGAGACCAATTGGAATGCTCCTCTTTTTCTGGATAACAACATCTCTGGTATGTTGAGACTTTGGGCTAAATTGAGTAGACTTAAACAATGCCTTAGATGGTGGAATAAGAATGTTTTCAAAAAATATTTTCTTGAATATTATTGAAGCTGAAAGTAAAGTTTTTGATTTTGATGGCTTTTATTTAGATAACCCAAATGAGGAGAATCTCCTGAACCTTTATCAAGCTAAGAATGTTTTATGTCAATTGCAATTTCAAGAAGAATCCTATTGGAAGCAGAAGTCTAATGCGAAATTTGTTATTGAGGGAGATAGAAATACTAAATTCTTTCATGCTTTGGCTAATAAGAATATGACTAAGAGTAAAATTCATAAAATTGTGAACAATGAGGGCATTTTACTTGAGTCGGATGATTTGATTTGTAAGTCTGGTGTTGATTTTTTCTTGAATATTTTTAACAGTCATTCTGATATTGCTCCTATTTCTAATCCGAATGTTATTCCTACGCTTATTAATGATAATGATAACCTTTTGCTTTATCAAATTCCTTTTGAAAATGAAATTTTAAATGTTCTTAAGGATATGAATGGTGATGCTACGGCGGGCCCGGATGGATTTACCACTAAGTTTTTCCAAAAATCGTGGGAGATTGTTAAGTGGGATATTATTGAAGCGGTGAAAGATTTTTTTGGAGGTAACCTTTATCCTAATTTTTTTTCTTTTACTAATATTGCCCTTATTGACCTAGTGAGGGGATTGTGACTTTGGGCGATCAAGTCATTAATAAGAGTACATGTTTTAGATATCTTGGATCTATTATTCAGAGTGATGGTGAAATAGATGGGGATATTATCAGCATAATTCAAGTTGGATGGTTGAAGTGGAGGAATGCATCGGGCTTGTTATGTGATAGAAATGTACCCCTCAAACTTAAGGAAAAATTCTATAAGATGGTAGTGAGGCCTGCAATGCTTTATGGTGCCGAATGTTGGCCTTTAAAAGAGAAGCATAATACAAAGTTAAGTGTGGCAGAGATGAGGATGCTCAGGTGGATGAGTGGCTTTACCCTTAGAGATAGGATACGAAATGAGCATATACGTGAAAAGGTTGGAGTAGCTCCAGTAGAAGATAAGATTAGAGAAAGTAGCCTTAGATGGTTTGGTCACATAAAACGGCGGCCTTGTGATGACCCGATTAGGAGAGTAGAGATATTAGATTTGACTTATGTTAAGAAAGGTAGGGGTAGACCTAAAAAGACTTGGTTAGAAAATATTAGGAATGACCTTTCTTTATTAGATTTAAACAAGAAATTGACTTTTAATATGACACAATGGAGAAAAAGGATTCATGTAGCCGACCCCACGTAGTGGGATAAAGGCTTGATGTTGTTGTTGTTGTTGTTGTACTAATATTGCCCTCATCCCTAAAAAAGAGGGGGCTAATACTTGGACTGATTTCAGACCTATTAGTCTTTATAATTTTTTTAATAAACTTAATTCTAAGATCATTGCTAATAGATTGTCTAATATTTTGCCTAGAATTATCTCTGATAATCAAACTGGTTTTGTAAAGGGGAGAAGTATTTGTGATAATGTGTTGCTTGCTCAAGAGCTTACTCATGATATTAATACCAAGGTTACTGGGGGTAATATTATTTTTAAACTAGATATTACTAAAGAGTATGATAATCTTGATTGGAATTTTCTTTATAAGGTGATGTCTTTGTTTGGTTTTAGTCACAAGTTCATATTGCTTATTAGAAATAGTATTGAGAACTGTTATTTTTCTGTTATTATTAATGGTAGAAATCATGGTTATTTCAAATCTTCCAAAGGCCTTCGTCAAGGTGATACTATTTATCCTGCACTTTTTATAATTGCTATGGAATATTTATCGAGGGGTTTAGATGAATTATATGCAAATAATATTAGCCTTAATTTTTGTACTATAAGAGGTTTTCCTATATCTCATCTAAGCTTTGCTAATGATTTCATTTTATTTTCAAATGGTGCCATTAAGAATGTGAAAATTTTAATGAAATTCTTTACGAACTTTCATGATTGTAGTGGTTTAGCTATTAGCAAAGAAAAAAGCAACTTTATTGTTGGTAAATCGATTAATCAGAACAGAATTCATGCTATTCAAAGGATATGTGGTTTCCATTCAAAAAAGTTACCTATCAAATATTTGGGAACATCGATTTACAAAGGTAAGAAAAAAAATTTTCTTTTTGAAGATATTTTTACTATTGTTCAGAAAAAGATGGCTAACTGGACTTCTAATTTTCTTTCATTTGGTGGTAGGTTGATTCTTATAAAATATGTTCTTAATTCGATTCCTATCTATCATTTTCACACTTTAATGCCTACTGTTGCTATTTGTACTAGACTAGAGAGAATGATAAATAAATTTTTTTGGGGGTCTAAATTTAATAACAATGGCATACATTGGGCGGCTTGGCATAAAAATTGTGGGGTTTTAAATGAAGTGGGTTTAGGTTACAAGAATTTGAAGGATACTGCTACTGCTTTCTCTCATAAATTGTGGTTTTCTTTTAGATCTAATATCAGTTTATGGGCCCGATATACGAATGCTAAATACTGTAATAATTTGCATCCGAGTCTTTGCTTTTACAAAAATACAAATTCGATGACATGGAAAAGATTATGCAACAATAAATGGGAAGCCGAGCAATTCATTCAGTGGGGTTTGGGTAAGGGTGATGTTTATTTTTGGCAGGATAACTGGTTGGGTAATATGTCGATTAACTCTTTTTTAAATACGCATACTATGGAATTTACCAAAGTATCTTCCTTTTTGGAGAATAGATGGAACATTGCTAAATTGAGGGAGTTTCTGCCTACTTTTTTAGTGGATGTTATTGTGAATATCCCCTTACAACTGAATTGCAAAGATAAAATTTTATTTTCTCCCTCTTCTAATGGTAAATTTTAATTGCTTAACATTTGGGAGAATTTTAGAATTTCTTTTGACAAATCTCCTATTTTTGCTGCTATTTGGCATGGTACTTTTTCAATTTCTTATTCTACTTTTGTTTGGAGATGCCTTAAAGGATTTCGGGCTGTTGATAATCTTCTTCAAAAAAAAGGTATTACTTTAGCTTCTAAATGTTTATGTTGTTCTAATTTGGAGAGTATTGATCACCTGTTTATCAATGGTGTTTTTGCTAAAAAGGTTTGATTATATTTCAATAGCATTACTAATAAGAATTCTGTGACTAATCATAGTAGCATTGGTTCAATGTTAGAGAGTTGGTTTCATACTACTAAAGGTAATATTCATAATTTGTTGCCTATCCTTATTTTGTGGTATATTTGGAAAGCTAGAAATGGGGCTAAGCATGAGGAGATTAAGATGGATGCGGCCCTTATTATTGTTAATGTGAAAAGAAAAGTTATGCAACTTCATACTTACAATGTTATTTCTGGTAAGACTTTCTCTAAGTGTAAAAATTTGGCGGTTGCTTTTGGTATCAATCTGGATCCTATAAGTTCTAATATGGTTGATTGTTTTGTGTATTGGATTAAACCTAAAACTCCTTATGTTAAACTGAACTCTGATGGTTCTGTTGGCCCGAGGAGTGCTGGTGCGAGTGGTATCATCCGTGATTATTTGGGTGATATTCTGGCTGCTTATGCTGCTCCTTTGCAGCATTCTGATGTCATTACGGCTGAGCTGAATGCTTTATTTTATGGCCTGGAGCTTTGTTTTAAATTGGGTTTTACCTTTGTTTGGATTGAAGTGGATGTTATGCATCTTGTCCAGATTATTAGTGATGTTGTGCCCGATAATTCTCATAATTTTTATCTTATTAGAAAAATTAAGACTATTCTGAATTTGATTAATTTATATATTTCTCATATTTATCGGGAGGGGAATGTTTGTGCTGATTGGTTAGCCAATAAGGGTTGTTCTCTTAATTGCTATGAGGAATTGAATATTCACAACTTAAATCCTACGTTGAAGGGTATGATGTTATTGGAAAAAGCTAGTATGCCTTATATCTATTATGGTTGATTCTTTTTGTTTCCCGTTGTCGTTTTTTACGTCCATTTTTTCTGGTTTACCTATCTTGAGCTTTATCTCTACTTCATTTTGAATATTATGACTATTTCTTGGTTGGTGATGTCGAAGAACTTTAATGTTCTGGAGGATTGCTGGCTGTTTGTTATTTGGCTATTTGGTATGGCCCAGATTCCTACTTATTATTGGTATGGGTTTTTTGAGGGTTGCCTGCAGCAGTATAATGGTGATGGTTTTTTACGGGTGGAGTATCACTATAAGAGCTGTGAGGCTTCCCATAGTAAGGTTGGGTATAATATTATTAATTGGTGGGATAATTTTGGCTATATGCATTTCAGGAACTGGAATTTTTTGAAGGAGTATGTTTTTCTTTTCACTGTTATGATCAAGTTGAGGCTTACAGTTATCTATATGGGCCTGAAGGATATGCTGAATCTTTTTTGTAACTGTACTCTCTTTAAGTAGAATTCTGGACAATTCTTCTGTGTTATTTACTATCAATCTTATTTGTTTCTTTTGAGAGTATTTTGCAGGGTTATTCTGTTTGATCGAGTGGAGAAATTAAATGATTGCAAGGTACGCTTGTTTTGTAATTGTTTTTTCCTTTTATATTGTCATCTTTATTTTTGCAGGAAGATGGTGTTGAATGGGAATATTATGATCTTCCTTTTTTGGGTGATATCTACTCACAGTCCGAGTCCTTTTTTATGCACTTTTTGTAATATTAGAACAAGGAACCACCGGCTCTTAGGTTTTATTTCCTTTAATCTTGTAGCTCTTCTGAGCAGTAGCGAGTTGGAGGTTCCTTTAAGGATTTTGTAACTGCTTTTTTCATATTAACGCGTAGGCCCCACAGTGGGTTTTAACAAAAAAAAAAAAGTTATATGGTGAAATTTTTACCAATTTAAAACTATCATCATTTTTTATTAATAAAAATATAATTTTAATTAAAAAATACCATAAAAACATTATTATTAAAATCAGAAATAAGATACAGATTCCTTACATCGAGATGAAAAAATTTTCCAATAGTGTCGACGACCAAAAATAGTTCTATGACCTCCAAATCTTTGGATTTCATTTCTCTCTCTCTCTCTCTCTCTCTCTCTCTTCACTCTAATTCTCCCTAAGCCTTCTGTGTTAATCGAATCATAAAGAAAAAGAAGATTAATAAAAGTTAGATAATGGTTTAAGATATTTCATATTTGTAAAAAAATATTCATGGGCTATTCAGACAATCAAAAAGGCTATAAGTGCATGAATCATGAAACTAATCGTATATTCATATCTCGTCACATTTAATTCAATGAATCCTCTTTTTCATTTCAGCACAAAAAGTCCACAATCAACCCAAACGTTCCTGCTCTGACTACACCTTTCCTCATACCTGTTTCCACGATTCAATCTTCCAAACCACCCTATCATACATCCCCTAGTACTACTCATAACTCTGATATCACTCATCATATCACTCAGCCACCTAATCTTCCTGACAACCCATCCACCAATACCAACCAATTGCTTACATCGCCAGAGCAACAAGAACCTTCTCCTACTAAACATCATATGATCACCAGTTTGCAAACAGGTTCGCTCAAGCCATCTTGTAGGTTCAATCTGCTTCATCACGGATCTTTACAATCTTAGTTCAAGTTCATAGAAAAGTGAAATAAACCTCATGACTCCGGTGAAAAATAATAATAGTAACCAATCAACCTTTAAAATACATTCTAAATTAAAATTTAATATATTAATATTTAAACTCAGACTAAATATTCCTTTTAGCCTTCAACAAACACTAAAAAATTTAACAAACTACCCAGTCTATGACATATCCAAACCACACAGCTTAAAAACACACACTTACATGGTTTGTTAGGAAAATAGATTCTAAATCTAGGCTAGGCCGATGTTTACTTTTCTACTATTGTATGCCAAGTTTTTGAGATTTTTAGTGCATGTAAAAATTGATTGATTGATGTGTTTATTTATTTGATGCAATCTGTGAAATGATATGATGGGTGTTAGATTACTATTATTTTATGAAAGATATGATTTCTTATTCTGTTTTTTGCAGGTGGTCATGCTCATACATTGCAAAAATAAAAGGGGAAAAATAAAGCTTTAAATGGTCGAATTTTTTGCATGTGCTAAAAATACTAAACATTGTTTGAATTAAAAGAGCATAGTCAAGTGTGTTTATTTATTTAATTCAATATATATAAAAGAAAATTTTAGACTCCCTATATAGTTATCCTAAATAATTAAATAAGTATATTTTTACATCCCAAGTAGTTATATATATATAACTACTTGGGATGTAAAAATATACTTATTTAATTATTTAGGATAACTATATAGGGAATCTAAAATTTTCTTTTATTATTGATCATGTAATATAATTTGATTAAGTTAAGATTTACGAAAGTAAGTCTGAGTTGGGATGCTACATTCAACATGGTATCCAAAGAGAAGAGAACATCCCTTAGGGGAGAGTTCTCTTTCATTTGGAGATCCAAGTTAGGATGACTTTGATATCCAAAGAGAAAAGAAAATACTCTTTCGGGGAGGAGTTTCCTTTCATTTAGATGTCCTAACTCGATGAATCCAAGGAGCTCACAGAAGGATGAAGAGTGAAGATAGAAGAGGATTACACTCATAATCACTTGCATCGTTCCTAGGATTAGAATCTAGGTTATTGTCAGTAGTACCCGACCACATTTAATTATTACAAACCGTGAGTTGTATAATTAAGTGGCACTTACTACATAGACATTTACTTTATTTAATTTAATTAATTTGAATTATTGAGTGATTTACTTTGTTACACATAGGATTTTCTACTTTTCATAGTTTCTTTTCTTGCATGCTGATTTTATTTTATCCTGTATAATATCGGAGGCTCAGGAGGAAATGTTAAAAATATTTTTCTACTTAAATTAAATATTTTTTTAGGAAAATATAGAAATTCTAACGCTCTAAGAAGTAAGCTCGGGGCTACCGAGGATTTTTCATGCATACATACTAGAATCTTCTCTACCTTATTAAGTACCTCCTTAAAAGAAAAAGTACCTCTTCACCTGCGGGTTCTGACAGGCCACCTGACCTATGAAGGTGCACTCTTGTTAAGGGGATATTCTGCAAATTTTAGGATAAAATTATTTTTAAGCCTGATTTTAAAATTACTTCATATAAATTCATGCATTTCATCGAGTCAATTAGCATGCATTGCATTAAAAATAAATTTAAAAGTATTTAAAATTTTAATTGCATTTTTAAAACATATTTACCCTACATAAAGTCAAAGGGCTGATTAGGATTCGCTCTAAATATTAGCCCAAACACCTCAAAACTTAAATTAACATCCCACCACTCTTTTATTAAAGACCAGACTCATGAATTTTAAATTGTTTAGGTGGTTAGCTGGCTCCTCAATCCAGGTCGAGATAAATTCAGGTTTTGCATTGCACTAACTAGATTCAGGTCACTATTGTCTAATGCCCAATTTGGATTTATGATCCGGGGCAGATTCAAAATCCTAAGACTCCAACCTCCGAGAAAACAATCCCATTTTTTTAATAAAACGATCAACTCAAATTAAAACATCTCTCAATCAAAGCTTAAAGCCCAACACATAGGATAGGTCGAGATGTTTATGAAGTTTTTCAGAATCCCAAAACACATCCTACCCTTCATCCTTTTATCTCCAAAATAAGTGCTCAACTTTAATCCAATCCCGATTGATAATTCCAAGCTCACCTCCTTTGATATCAATCCTTAATGATCCTCAAAATAAAATTTATGTTGTATTCTAATCGAGAGTATTCATAGGAAATTCAACCTCCCTGCGATGTAATTAACTATAAGGGATTGCTCTCGTAGGAAATGTAAAGCCCACATCTACTTTTCAAAATTGATTTTCAAATCTCAATTAGTCTTCTTTTGGAAAAGTCAAAATCAATGACGATCATTATCATCATATTCAAACAATCGATAAATAAATGATATTTTCTTCATTTGGGAAGATATATCCTTTCATATCAAGATTTTGAATATAAAATTAATGATCTTTCATCCAGATTATAATAGTTAAATACATATATAACGTCATTTTGACCTTTTGGAATCAGTTGTAGTTCTTTCATGAATTTGACTATTATAACCCAGATGAAATTTTCAGTTTCATTATCTAAACCCATTAGGGAATGATATCTTTACCTCCCGGGCCAATCTATCATTTATAATAACATGTTCGATTCCATAACTAAAACTCCAGAAATTAAATTCTCGAAGAAAATTGATTTTTCAAAATCACTATTCCAAAAATTTCCAACCCAAACAACTCTGCTATAAGTACTCTTCATGTTTATGGCTTGTGTGTTTACTGAAGTTGAGACCAAGTGCTGGATTATTTATATTGGAGATTATTTAAAAGACATTAGAAAGAAGCTGTGATGTTTGAATTACAAAACTCTATATTTCTTTATTGGTGGCCTTGACGTTGGCGTTGGGTTTAATAAAATCTTATTTATAGTTTCTGTAGTTGACGACGAGAAAATTATAAGACAGCTCTAAAGAAAGAAGCTTGAAGTGAGCAGTGCAAGCGCAACATAGTTTCACAACTTAAATGCACTCATTACTTTGTGAGATTACATGGTAACTTTCACTCTCTTCATAGTGCTTCGTTATGGAATTGAGATAGGGACTACGTGCTGACATGGGAGTCTCTCAAAAGTGTCTTATGCGATTTTTTTTTAATGTGTAGTAAGCCTCGGAGAATTGATAAATTGGTTAAGACCCTTCAATTGCATTCATTTTCTTGACCTGCCACGTTGAGAAATGTAGTCTAGGGTTGATCTCAAGTCAATGCTATGAGGCATAATTGCTACCGGAACAAGCATCTACTTTTGCATTTTTAATATTAATTTGGGAGAGCAACGCCTAGGAGATACATAATTTACTTCATGAAATATTCAAAAGGTGGAAAAGATTACAGAAC